>JAQFXZ010000171.1:0-27812 GCA_034694025.1 Ceratophysella scotica | reverse complement strand
AAATCTTGTAATTTGTTCTTCAAAAACCTAATTTTCGGGTTGTCGGAATACAAATTGAAGTGAAACTACGGCCTTTGCTGTTTCACGCTGTTTGCTTATAAAATTGTCTGCAATTTTATAATCAAATTTATAAGCAAACGGCGTGGAACAGCAAAGCCCGAAATTTCTCTTCAATTTGTGTTCCCACAACCTTAAAATTAGATTTTTGAAGAACAATTACAAGATTTTAAAGAAAATACAATTTATCTCAATTTTTGGATTTCTATCAATCAATTACCTACGGATTCATTTTCAAGAGAGGTTAAAAATCAGTGAACAAATGTACAAAATTCTACAAACGAATTCTCAAATTTCGAACTAAAACCAAACAATTCCATGGAAGATAAAACTCAAATTCTTGATTGAAACTCGTTTTAAGTTCTGCAGCTTTATTGGGTTTTTGTATTTGTGTTAGATCAACATCAATCAAAGCCGCCTTCTAGTGAATTACTACTTTCTCGAATCGCAAATCGCAACTTCTTTTCAAAGCAGATTTTCAATTTCTGCAGATAGCATTTCAATTTCAACCAGTTCTTTAAATCCTATCATCAGTATTCAGTAAGTAACGCATTCAGTAAAGTTTAGAGTTTAGTATGAACTGTGAACTGAATGTTGAACTGGTGCAGATCTACAGTAGAAGCGACATTTTGTTGTGCTCTGTTTCGTAAATACATTGTGACTCCTGAGCTGTTGGAGGTGAATGAGCAGAATATTTATGAGGCCAGGTGCTTAGTGGTTTTGGTTGATTATTGATTATTGATTTATTTGTTGAGCTTGTGTAACAAGCAAAATGCTCTCTTCCCGCACACTCCGTCACTTACTCCACTCAAATTGAAAATGGGAATGATGTAATGCCAATTTCTCGAGTTGGCAGTTGGCAGGTCAAATTGCAACTATAATCTGTTGCAGTCAATACTCAGAAATTTACAAACAAGAATCAAGTCATTTGTCAGGATTCAAAAAAATCGGAATTCCATTGTTTCTTTCGCCAGTTTAACGTTATTAAAGGCTTTTAAATGCAACAATTTTAGTTTTCCGTTCACGAAACATCAGAAAAGCCAAATGAAGGTTGAAAAAGGTGATAGCAAGGATCCATGCTTCTAGAAAAGAATGTGACACCAAAATAAGCAAAAAAGATAAAGTCGCTGTACCAAGAACAAAAATTTCGACCCAAAACCTAAGCATATGTTCATGAGTCCGTCCCAGCATCAGATGTGCTCCGAAACTGGGATAGGAAATGAAGTGGCAGAGCTGAGCTAATAAATAAAGCCTATCTCGTGAAGGGATGCAGCGCAGAACTCCTGCTAGATTTATTTGGTTGGCCCTGGCTTAGCTCGGACGACGGCCTTTAGATTCTCATTTTACAATAAATAATTTGTACTTCTTTCTACGCCTGGCCGGACTACGCCAGTGTTGTTGCTCAAGCTTCTCCCCAAAATTTATGAAACCCAAAACCAATTGAGGGCAAGGAGCGAACAAGGATTAATTGTCCCATTATCCCAATCAACGACATCATCTCAACTACACACACCTGGGTTCAGGCACAAACCAATCCCTTACCACCAAACAATTGCGAATCATGGGAGCTCTTTTAGGTGCTTCTTCATGCAGGTGATGCTCTGATCATTAGAGTCAAGTCAGGCTCCTTGTAAATTAAGTTTTTTGAGTCAAGTCAGAGCATACTGCGATTTCTTGTGTTAAATTGAATGAGTTTTTTTTCGTTAAATATCAGTTTTTGAAGAAATAAATCCAGGTACTCGTACTCAATCAGAGTTTTTATAAGCATACCCTCTAACCATGTTACGCTTTCCGATAGAAAACGTCAATTTTCTTTTGGCTGAGAGCCGATACCATTTCATATTTTCTGATCTAAGTACAAAATTTTGACACATTGTTTAGGTTTTTTGAAAAACACATTAGAATTCCAAAAACGATCAAAGTTGAGAAAAGCGATTGTTGGTTGGTCCACGCCGTATTGTTCTTAGTCAAGCAATTTTGAAACATGAGCGGTGGTCGGTGGTTACCTTGCCTCATGTTTGGCCAAGCCAAGTACGCTAAATTGTTAGAAGTTGAACATTGGGGAATTCATGTATGTCGGACTGAATTTGTACATAGATTGTATTTTGAATTTTCAAATTTGGGTTTCACGCATTGAGATCTGTCTTTCTCTTTTCGTTTTTGACTCTTGCTTGAATTCCGCAATCTGCTGGACTGGACAGGGCAAAATAAACGACCAGTCGGAATCGGAATGGGTTTTTGAATTGTTGAAATTATGTAGGATGTAGGCATGATTGTCACATGTACCTTTCACCAATAGACAATTTAAGAAAATTAAACTTCGTTGTACCGGTCGGGTAGCCCGTTTCGTTTTCCAGATACAGTGGAACATGACGTGTAACAAAAACAAAAGCATTGAGAAGATTAAAGGGGCTTCTGCGGATCTGAATTGAAGACAAGTGAAAACAATATTTGGAAGGGATTTGCCCCGAGCCCAGCACTTTTTGTGTGAAGTGAGATGCTGGGAAAGAGCTGCAAAAAAGAGGACTTTGAGTCTGTAATTACATTAATTGATATGTAGAGAGACCCTTCTCAATTACACACCTTCCTTCCCATTAGAATGCATCTGCAAACAGAAGACAAAAAAAAACCAACGAAATAATACAAACAATTGCTCGAGTCAAGACGATGAGCACCTTTCAGAATACTGAGAAGGCAGAGGGAATTTGTACAAGCAGGACGGGCAAATCCGAGCATAGCATCCCGCTACTTTGTGTGCATACAAAACATGAAATTTAGCTGCATTATTAAATTTTCATTTAAATTTTTGACATTTTCAAGGCACGTATATTTTTGCCTACCTTATTTAAAATATTGGTTTACTCGTTTAATTTTATAAAATCACAGCCTGACAACAACGACAGATTTTACCAGCGAGATATCATGAGCATGTTTAACAATCAGATTTGAAGAATGAATGGGGCCGATGATCCAGCCTAACAAGTTTGTCGGCTCAATGGAAGGAATCAGTGAACGAGTGAACATGAAGAATTGGGAAAACATTGTCAAATCAAGCCCTTTGGTCCCTCCCTTGTTGGGGCTAATTTTAATGTGACAGGGTCCACTTCGTCAGGCTCATTAAACACTAAACAGAAGGTGGGCAATAAAATTAGATCTTGGGGAAATAAACTCGTGGAACTTGTTTCAGACTTTAATTAGAACAGAATTCTCTACGGAGAAACAATAATAAAATCAAAAGTGTAGCAGTGGTAAGAATTCAAAAGACAAAAATCTCGACAGTGGAAATATTTGTCTCAAGTGCAAAAGTGGTACTTTTTATTAGAATATAACTTATTACACTTTCCGAATGACACGTGCTTCGAGCATGGTAAGCAACATATCGTATCAAGATCTCCAATCTCCTAAATAAGCTTCGTTCTTGCTTGTTGCATTGGATTGGGCTCAACAATAAAAGGATATAAGGAATTTGTGATGCTCACTCGTTGTTGTATGTTGGCATGATATTTAATCGACAGATCCAAATCAAATTTCATCTAAAAGTATTTCCGCTCTTTTATTGTTTTGAGATAAAAGATGAATTTTGCTGAATTTGTTTTGGCAGTCGATGAAATAACGCGCATGCGCCACTCATATTTTCTCGAACTTAAGCGATGAATGCCGCTATTGACTTCACTTCGATGCATTGACGTCCCAATGTGTCGTGTCGACTGCCGATATCAAGGCTTGGGCTTATTGGCACGCTTTTTAACATGTAATCTGTATTTTATAGTTGAAAAAGAAAATTGTTGAGCGCTAACACGAAAAGACCTATTTATAATTCTGATTAGTGCGATTATTGGTCGGATTTTAAAGCTTTCCCGGCATTTCGAAAGCATAGTTTGGTAATTTTCTAAACTTTAGCTCAAATAATTAGAGCTAATCAAGTACCTACTGTGATAAATGCATGCAATTTAGTATTAGAAACAAGATCTACTAAATAGTACTTCCTGAACCATGCCCATGCCCATATTGAAGCTAATATTATTTTTCAATCCATAACGATTAGATCAATGGCATCCGTGCTTGAAGGCAAGTTTTTGGTTCGTATTGTTTCTTCTCTAAGGAAGTGAGTAGCTCACTGTGTGTGGGAGCCATTAGGACAATTATAGCCAGAAAGGGAGATGTTAATTATAGATTATTGAGCCTGATACTTTGTGCAGCAAAACGGTGGTCTGAATAATGCAGATCTGGGGATTGAGTAAGGAAGGAAGGGAAAGGACTTCAAGAATACGCAAAGCGACCTTCAGTGGACGTCCAACGTGTGAAGCAGGGCCTCTTGTGACGCGTACTGCAGTGAAATACGATTCCGACTGACTGGCCTGGCAGTGATAATCTGGGCAAGTTGTGATTGTGAGTTACTAGAATTAATTACATCATGGACACGACTCGACTGCCTCTCGGGACTCCCTGTCACGTTGACCCAAATACTCGGACAGATTCAGACAAATCAGACCAGACAGAAAGGCACCGTTAAAATTGCTTCAAAAAAAGCTCCTTTATCAAACCCCCCCCCCCATTTTGCACAAATACTTGCGTTGGAATGTAAGCATATGACGTCACGTTGACCCAATGAGCAAGCTTATTGAGAAATGATGAAATGTGCGGGGTCAATTGTCGTGGAACCGCCATGTCTTCAGGTCCTATTATTTGCACTAATGGAGTGAGTCCTACATGAAAACGTTGGAAGCCCGTTCTGAACTGCGTGTGGCGTATGGCTGGCTGACTAAAGAATAGCGATTAAAGATTAGTCTTAACCTTTGAGAAGTGAATAATGGGACGTTCAGATAGAAGGGATAAATTATGATTAAATTATGTACATTTCACAAATCCAAACTCATTAATTTCCTATTATTAACAACTCGACGTCATTACATCACTACTACGCTCACCTTGTCCCTCAAACTCCATCCGTTGTAATTTGTAATGATACGGGAGGCGGAGCAGTGATTGGGTCCAAGTCGTGCAGTCTCCAATTACAAATTAGCTTGGAATCAAGGTTGACCTCTAAGGCATAGAATAATAATATTCCAACTCCGTTCTGACGAACATCAGAAGAACTCATATCGTTACATAAGATCTAATTCCGCTTTGCAAAATCATTATTTACTAGAAAGGTGAGGCTCTCAGGATCCATAAACGAAAATAGGATTTTACGGCAGAATAGTTTCTTTAAAAAAATATTTGCTCCGAATCTGCGTACAGCAAGGATTTATGGCACGCTGGGTCAACCACGACCCACGACATAGACTGATTTGAACGTCCACTTTACCGACTTGATTTGCAAAATTTGGACGCAGAACAGAATTTGTGATCAGGGGCTTTGCGTTTTAATTTAGGGATTTTAGTCGGGATAATGTGAAATTCGATTTTATTCGCTTTGAACCACAATTCTTGTTTGATTACAGCTTGTCGCAATTGATTAAAACTAAATTCCGCTCAAAATGGCTTGAATAAATCGGGTTTTGATCCCTTTAAACAATTTTATTCAATTTTAATCGCAAGCATCGTTGATTTCTAAAACTTGTTGCACCTGATTAAAAATAAATTCCGCTAAGAGTGGCTTGAATAAATCTGGTATCCGCTTTGACGAAATTTATTCAATTTTATTCCGTTTTATTCACAAGCCTCGTTTGATAAAAACTTGTTACACGTGAATAAAACTAAGCTCCGCTGAAAATGGCGTCAATAAATTGCGTTGATCGCTTTACGCACTTTAAATCAATTTTAATCACAAGTCTTGTTTGACTAAAATTTGTTGAACGCGATTAAACCCAAATTCCGCTAAAAGTGTCTTGAATAAATCAAGTGTTGATCGTTTTAAGCACTTTTATCTAATTTTATTCACCCTTCATCGCTGCGAAGAGTGACTAAATTTAGAGGTCCAGGTAAAAGTATAAAGTTCTAGAACCGAGCCTTTCTGTTCTTGAGTCAAAGGAATAATGTAGCCAGGGATCCGTAAAATAGGGCTCATAGGGACAAATACTAATTAAGAGTGAAGACAATTCTGATTGGGATCTGAGTCTCTCGTCACTTTCGTTTTTGGAAAGTGGACTTGAGAAGGGCCTGGGTGCGTTGGACCGTTGTTGTTCTGTGCTCAAGTGATGAAATGTGACATTCTTCCAATATTTCAGTTCATTTATCAGCTCTAGAATCAAGCCTACCCGGTGACAGCTCCTTCCAATTGACATGATGAATTGACTCGAGGTTCAGATCAGAAACTCATTATTCATCTACTCGAACGCACACCACACATTTCTCGACGCACATACAAATCATATGCAACACTTTAAAAATCAATCATTGATTCTAACCAATTTCCATCAACCCACAACCTTAATTTAAGTGCAGGAATATTCTGCAATTACGAATTACGATGCTGCGGTAATTATTTAAATGGCGAATTGGCAAATATGTAACGTACTAAGTGTAAGACGTAAAGATTTCAACTAATTGGTTGTGGTCTATTGTATTACGCTTTGTGGGCTGGCCAAAAGTCTTGTTAATGAGCTTGAGCCATAGTAACTCCGCCTCTGCAGTCACATACGAGAGCGACTAATTAAGTAGCAATTAGTATAGACTTCACCTGAAAAACAAACAGGGTTGTTGAAGATCACATGTTTTTGAAAGAAATCATTGTAAAGAATTCGCTTTTAATGCACATTTTTTGAGGAAACCCAAAAAACAACGCTTATTTTTGAAGTTGTGCGGTGTGCGTCGTGTTTGCAGTTAAATAGAATCACACGTATCGTACAAATATTGGAAACACTTCAGGTAATCAGCATAAAATACCCTGAAGACATCAGTTTTCCATGTCACCGGTAATAAAAATGAAACGTGGTTTTTATTGATAATTTCTGCTTGTGCGTCGGAATTTGGAGTAGTGATTTGCCTTGTCATCCGTGAAGGTCGTCCAGCCAAGCCAAACGAAGCCAGGATCCTGATAATTACAGATGATTAGAGTGGAGAAGTGTGTTAAATGGACCCGTTTAAGGAAAGGATAAAATAGGAGTTGAGACCAATCCAAGTGCCTCCAGTCATTCCTTGAGAAAAGATCTAAATCATAATAATTATGCATGCATTCGCATTGTCTCCATTTTTTGTAGCCACAGTCAAACTGCACAACACCAGAAGACGTAAAATAGTGTTGTACTTGTAAATAGAAAAGAAATCTGTTTTTGTTTTCGAGTAATGCTCACAGGGCCAGAGCTTAATTCATGATTTTTATTTAGATCCGTTATAATAACATTAACATGAATACATTTTTGCCAGTTGACCACTCAATTTATGCTCTATTGAAATACTTAAAAAATATGAATGCGATTATAAGTACATGCATACGTACAGTATATAGGAGTTTTACTAATTCCAGTAGTTCTCCACTCCATTGCTTGCATAAGCATTTTATTTCATTTTACAGGAATATTCGCTATAATATTTTTGGATTATAGTAAAGTATAATTGAATTTGCGGTTTGTGGCACAGTCGAAAAGGTTATCAAAACGACACAAATGGGTTTCGGGTTTCATTCATGAACCGATAAAGAAACTTCGAGTATTTGCTGATTCAGTAAAAATCGCGACTTCAAATCAATACCTATACCCTCTTTGACTCTTGACAATAATTGTATCACCGCAATACCATACCACAAGTTGATGTTGATAAATATGAATTTCGGTTGCGCAACTAAGTACCAAGTACTTAGGTAAGGGAGACTATACCTTTCTACCCTCTCAATTCCGCTCGACTCGGTGAAATGACTGGTGCCAGGAACAATTTTCCTGAAACCATGCTACTGAATGTCTCCGACGCTTAAACTTGGTTTAAACGGTCAATCTTACAGAACGGTTAAGCTGGGGAACGAGATATTCCTTCAAGCCAATTTGCACACGGCGATTCACGATTCATGATGGTATTATGAAGTCAAAACCTGTTCTAGATAAATATTCTGTCAATCCAGCGGAAATAAAAAGTAGAACATACGTATCATCGTTTTTTTAAATATTCGTATTCCATGATTACTAAGGAATAAAGTATATTCTCGTAGTACTGAACGATTCAAATTTTGTTTAACAACGAACGACGCCACACTCCAGTCCAGTGTACATATTGACGAACAAGTACGAGGAAGACTGTACAACTTGGCAATGTTGCACTAGCTAGGGAAGGATAAAATTTTCACAACAAGCAAATTCTCAACACACACAGCTTTATTCTCCCAGCAGCTCCCAAGTCTGAGTTTCTTTGTTTTCCATGTCAGATTTGACACCTTCAACTTGGCAACGTTGCATCTCACAGTTAGCACTTGCAGCTTATCACACAGCGACTAAATTTCACGCGCATGCAAATCAGCCTTTCGTCTGAATTTCTTCTTTCAATGCCGGGTTTGACCCCCACAACTTGGCAACGTCAAAATTACCTGGTTCAAATTTTCCTAGCACGAAAATCTTAAGTACAGGACATGTCTGAAAATATCCCAGCTGCCAAGTCCGAGTTACATTGTTCAATGTCGGATGTGACTTCTGCAACTTGGCAACATTGCATCTCACAGTTGACAATCTGGAGCTTATTAAATTTCAAGCGCATGCAAATAAATCAGACTTTTGATTGAATTTCGCTTTTTCATGACGGGTTTGACTACCACAACTTGGCAACGTCGCAATCCGCTGTTTTTTTATCAGCCCGGATACTAGGACATGTCTATAAAAAACTTACAGCTCCCAAATCCGAGTCTCTAGGATTATGTTGAATTTGGCCCTGCAACTTGGCAACGTCGCACCTTACAAAGGTCAAATTTCACGACCATGTTAATCATACTATGCAAATTATCTGATTTGTGTCGGGTTTGAACCCTTACAACTTGACAACGTCGCACCTTACAGAGGTCAAAATTCGCGAGCATTTAAATCAAATATGTCCAATTTTCATTTCATTTGCCAGGTTTGACCCCCCTCCAACTTGGCAACGTCGCACCTTTCAGAGGTCAAATTCCACGAGTATTAAATCATAAATGTCCGAGCGTCCGTTCATGTGTCGGATTTGACCCACTCCAACTTGACAACGTCGCACCTTACAGAGGTCTAACGACCATGTAAATCATACAACATCCGATTTTCCTTTCATGTGTCGGGTTTGACCCACAACTAGGCAACGTCACACCTTACAGAGGTCAAAATTCGCGAGCATGTAAATCAAAATATGTCCGATTTTCATTTCATTTGTCGCGTTTGACCCCCTCCAACTTGGCAACGTTCCACCTTTCAGAGGTCAAATTCCACGACCACGAGTAATATAAATCATAAATGTCCGAGCGTCTGTTCATGTGTCGGGTTTGACACCTTCCAACTTGACAACATCGCACCTTACAGAGGTCTCACGGCCATCTAAATCATACTACATCCGATTTTCCTTTCAGGTGTCGGGTTTGACCCCCTACAACTTGGCAACGCCACTTGCCCTGGGTCAAATTTTCCTATCAACGAACTTGAAATGTAAAAAATATTCCCCAGCTCCCAAATCCGAATTTCATTGTTCCATGTACGATTTGAACCCTACAGCTTGGCAACGTCGCATGAAACACAGACACAGGTCAAACATTAATTATGAAAATAGGACATGATTTGAAGTTTCATTTATTCCAAACTTCGCGATTCCGAAAACCACTTAAGTCTGTTTGTCACAATTCCCCACCAATGGTTTCCATGTTTGACATCAATTAACGCAGAAAAAATGGAATTTCATAAAGTTCGACTTTAAACTTTAATTATATAAATTATATTATGCCGCTTCTGTGAGTGTTTCAGTATTTTAGAAACTTTCAGAATTAGTAATCCTAAATGAAATGATGTTAAGTTACCTTAAATCCTAGTTTACAATTTACAAGAGTTGAATCTTTCCAGTCAGTCTACGGTTGACAACTTTACTTTCACTTCCAATTTAAGTCCTCGTGTAATTCTTAATTGAGATTCAACGAGTTCGGAGGTCAAATTGAAACACTGTTTGGTTATACAGACATGAACTAAATATTCACAGGGTTTAGAAATAACTGTATTTGGATGATTCTCCTTTCATGAAGTTTCTCTTTTTCAGTTTTTGAATAATTAGCAATATGCAGTAATTAATGATGAACGCAGTAAATGACCTATCTAGGAAATACAAATACACCCAATGCGACATTTGTAAGGATAAACGTACTCTTTATTGTATTAGTACACAAGAGCAAGAACACCAACAATCCCATTTCTATGTTACTCACAACACGTAAATAATACTTTGTTGCATATAATACGTATCTAGGAGCTTATAATCAGCTAACAGTTGTTGTAAGTTAGTAGAGATTGGGTACTTAGGGCAAATGCGGCATCAGATCCGAGAGGAGGAGGTACTTAAGAGTAGATTTAACTTTAACTTACTTATTGCTTGGATAATTTAGCAGTTAGCAACTCATTTTTTGTAGTAGGTAACAGTAACAAGAGAAAGAGATAGAAGAGAGGAAAACACAAGGGTAGCTTGAAGAGAGAAAACAAGTAGTGCTTCCCAAGTGGTTGAAATGATTAAAGCTGAATTGTGTTAGGACTTAATTTTTATAGAAAACTTAAGGTCGCGTACTTAATTGAACTTGAGACGGTTAGAAACACGGGTGACTTGTGTGTTGAGGTGACCGGTTCAAGTTCTACACGTAGCGGATTACTCGTCAAGCATGTCGAGAAGAAACCCGAACTCTTCAATAAGAATTCCCATGGGCGTCTTCTTGATGCCGATCTTGTCAGCAACATTTGCCACCTTGTTTCCCAGATTACGAAGACGCATTGAAGCGTGTAAGAAGATGACTGCGAATAACAGAAACAGAATTATTAGTGAGTAGCACAACCAACTACCGTACTATAAATTATGAATTACTCTCCACGTGCTGGAGTGTTCTTAGGCATTGAGAAAATAATTACCCAAAATAGGCAACAAGATGGCAGAGAGAAAGTAGTAACCAAGAGCGAGATATAGGATTCCGACAATTCCGATAACGCAGAGAATTGGATGACTTTGTCGAAGTTGCTCAGTTACCCCCGGACGCTCACTAATGTAGTGAACAACATATCCAAGAACACCAGTAGCAATCAATCCCACCAAAGCTTGCTGAGGGCGAAGTAACCTGTTCCAAATTCCAAAATAAAGTTGAAGTCAGCACTGAGAATTCGGAAGCTGTTCAAAGTAGTCTCGCTCTATCTATAGGATTGTTTTGCGTGTTAAAAAGAGATGGAAACTTACCCCATTAGCAAAAACAAAACAAAGAAGACAGTGAAATAGTTTGTTTGATAGTAGATCAAATTCGCCTTCACTCGCCGACCCCAGCTATTCATCACAGGCACCTGGAAGCGGGCCTTATCCAAGACGAAGTCATCCACACTACGAAACTTTTCAATCTTAATATCTGCCATGTTTGTTTACTGAAAATTGAAAAAAAAAATTCAAATAATTGCCATGTGACATGATCAACCATTATACATAATTGTAATGTCTCTCAGCAACGCATCTTTCACAGCAGCTTTGCATCTGAAAATCTGAACCTACTTCTCGCAAAGGACGAAATAGAGAGAAACCAGAGAGAAATTGTTAATGAAGAAAGGCGAACAAAGTTAAAATGAACTGAGAAAAATGGGAAACGATTTCTGTCCTCCGCTCCCCACCTATCCAAACAATCTTCTCAATACACACCTACAATGTAACTCATACATGAGTCGTGTCAATGACCTTAGACCTAACCCAGTCCTGCCCTATGTGTCATGTTCAAATTTAGGATCAGAAATCAGAATCGTATCTATCCACCTCCGATCCATAGCTCTATAGTAATGCAGCAAGTAACATGTGACACTGTCAGGTGTCAGGTACTTGACGCAAGCCTAAAATGAACGCGTCCTACAATCCAACTCAAGTTACTTACAAGTACATACAGCATTAGTAGCCAGTGTCAATGACCTCAGGCGTCGATTAGCCCTACAGCCTAAACATAAGTTATATACCCTCCGACCCCTGACCCTGGCTTGAGGCACGATGTACGACACAACTGACAGAGTGGGTGTCAGGCAAGGTGCCAGGCAGTTGACTGAAGTTCAACAGAAGGCATGGCAATGGGAATGGCATGGCAGCTGAACATGCAGCATGGGATGAGAAAGAACATGGATGACGTAATGTACAAGAATAGTGGAAATTATGGAAAATGAGAAAAACTGAAAGTGAGACTAAAATGACTTGTGACACTAGGTCAGGGCTCACCTACACACCGTCAAGAACTAGTCCTGTCCTTGTAAAGGTCAGAGAGTCCGTTGAAGACGATGAGGTCAAATTCCCGAGAAAGAGCTTTACTTCCTTTCCTCTAACCCCGAAGAAGTTGGCAACGGTAGTGTTCCCAGGCTGAGAATGAGAGAAGCAAGACGAGCGAGACGAGAGCCAGAGAAGAGCGTCACGTTGTACAGGAAACTCTTGGTGCCAAAGCTGAACTCAACATACCGCATTTCTCATATCGGTGAAACTGCCAAATACATGTAAAATTATACGCTAATCAGCATTCTAAATTCCTCACTAAACGGGTCAGACAAAGGAATGGAATGAGGGGGAAATTCCTGTGCCTTTATCCTGGCTACGGTAGTGCAGGTCCGAATCCACTTGTTAATTTGAGGATTCATAATTAGTATGCAATTTAACTCATAAATACTGTAAGCAATGTAATTAAAATGACTCGTCTTCATGAATTATGGTACCGCATATCATATAATTTATATATTTTCTTAATTACAACATCTCTCTAGTTATTTTGCAAATACCTTCTTTCAGAAAACAGAAAAATGTGACATCAGAGGAAAATTGGCAACTGGCCCATCGTATGATGAACTTGGAACACCAAAGCAAAAGCAAGGACTTGTTTTACTATTTTAGAACCCAATCAAACAAATGAATTAGCATCTCACAAATATTTTGATGAGGAGTTAAACAGTTAACAGATTCCCAGAGGCTTTACAGTTTACATAACTTCTGACTGTCGCATGAGACTATCGTAAATTAGGAACAAACAAAGCAATGGATAAATATTTCAATGCTGTAGTACACAATATATGCCAATCTCAAGAAGATACAAGTCACATACCCGGCTAATAGATAGCTCAATCAAAGTACTACTCAGTCTAAACTAGCCCAAGTTCAGAGGCTCACAGAATTATCAATCATACGACTTGGTAGTTGTGAAAATGGAATTCTGTATTCTGCTTTGAAACGTAGTCTATAGCTTCACAAACTTGTCTGGATTCCATGAAGCATTTAATATTCGATATTCGTGTACTTTGGATTCATTCATGAAGTTGTTAGGATACACTAATGATGATGAAAATGAGACATGCTTTATTATTCTTGCACATGCAACAAAAAAAAGACTTGAACCCGCTTCGTTGGAAGGACAGACAGACAGCTGACGAGCGTTGACACATAGGAGGATAAGCACCATTCCGGGCCAAATTCGGAGGAGAAGGACAGAGGACAGCCGTCTTTGATTTTGCAAGAAAGAACATGAAGGAAAGAACAAGAGAAGCGTCGCTCCTTCCAAGAAGAGTTTGAACAGGCAAAAGCCAAGGATATGCGCCAATCTCATCCGCACACACAATTGAATAATGTTTACAACAATTATCACACAGCCTATCCAAAAATCCGTACGTTGTCGGGAAAAAAAACCATTATGAAGCACAGCATACAGAAACAGAACAGACACAAGCACATGAACAAGCTGTGTCTTGTGCGTTGGATTCGTTCATATAATTCACTAATAAAGCTGGAGTGACAAATTATTTGAAACATTAACGTAGTGCGTAGAAGTTGCACGACTCCATACCTCAAATTAGTGCGATATGCAAAAAAAATAATGATGATAGATGATATCATCGCTCCTTAATTAGCGATGAATTAAAATACTGAGATTTATTACTCGCAGGCTTTTCAAGCCTGAGTAAAATGCATCACAGTCGTCACGAAAATTCGCCTCGTGACCCCACCACCACCAGCTCAGAGTTCACAAACACGTGGATTTTAGGAGTACACAAATTACACAAGGGTTTTTGATACAAATGAGCTAATTCAGTGTAGTACGAGATTTATGATTTCTGTTAATCAAAACTTATGTACAATAGTGATGTGAATTTCCCCAGTCTATGATTTTTTTAAAAAATACTTAGCAAGGAAAGCACAAGCATCTCAAAAAAATTCCAGTTCTGTTGTGATGTATTCGATTTTAAGTGCATTATAATTTTCTTAAGTGTAAAAAATGTGTTCAATTTCATACACTCAGGTCTTAAAATTAACAGTAATTAATTGAACCGACTTCCACTAAAAATCGAAACTCTCATTTCATATTTCATATCGAATTAAATAGTATCACGTAGTATTCTTAAAAGTTTCCGACACCACCAAATTGATTAATCTACGAATATTTTAATAAACGATTACCTATATCAATGCACCTAAATCATAATTCAAAATCTGATCGCACTTTCCGTAGTTTGGGTTTCAGCAACTATAACGAATAATTACGGTAGAACGTGTGTACTGAGAAGAGAATTCATCGCTCCATTTCAATCATCAATCATCACATATATATCAGTTCTTATCCCTCATACTTGTTTAGCTAATACCTTAATATTTAATTATCACGGTTGATGGTCCGTGTTGTCTGTGGGCTGCAGACCGCAATTACAAGCAAATACTGGATGAAATACCAGAATTATATGTATATAAGTATGCAGTGGAGATAGCTCGTAAGGAAATTGTTGTTTAGTGTAAGGTAATTCCATTTTGCAAATATGACATGCAGATGAAACGAGGTAAGGAGGTTTGCATGCATGGCATTACAACCTAACATCATATCACAATGTGCGTCTAATGGTTCAGTTTTAAGCTTGGAACGATAAGAACTGCATGGACCAGTGATGATATTACGTAATCGTGAATGTTCCACTGGTGGCGTGGGGCGGTGCTGGTGCTGGCCCTATCAGCCACTTCAATCGGCTGTTGAATACTACTCATAATGATGAACCACTGACTGACGACTGGCCTCTTCATGCTTCTCGACTCGAGTATCGGGAAAATAATAAAAAAACGTGCTTCACCCATACATTACATACAGCCAGGGCACATGTTTTTTGTCTACGAAATTAGCTCGTAGACCTGTCTCCGTTGAGCTTATGAGTTTTCAACGACAGGAAACTGTACATTTCTTGAACTTGGAACAACCTACAATACCTTATGCTTGTATTATATTATAGAATACTTATCCTAAAATACTTCTTTCCCTTTAAACAACAACAACCTCAAGTGCATTTCAATTTCTATAATTACGACGAAGGACTTAGCCTAAAAATAATAATTCGAAAATTCAGAGTAACTTCGATGAATCGGAAATGTAATACATACATAAACAATACCTTCCACTTAACAAACAATACCAGCCTCAAATTGCAAATGGCATAAACAAAATGCGACTAAATGATAATATCGATTTATGAATCAAAAACGTCTTTAAAACATTCTAATTCTAACAAGCTTTGACATAGGATTCAATTTAAGGTCACTAGATACCGTATTTTATACACTTGATCATTAAAGTTCGGTGGTTTTAGTTAAAGTAAACCAGTGGGATTTTCTAAGTCTGAATGTGGAGGTTAAAATGGCTCTTAAATTCCTCTGCTCAGGTCTTTTCTGATAAACTTTCAAACATACAGAATAGATTGAAACAAGTTAGTTTACAACAAGTCATTCGGGAATTGGAATCTGAATCGATTGTCGATTTTGCTATGCTCTATAAAACTGTAGAGAATGGACATACGTCCTACGTCCTCATTTATTCGTCAAGTAGATTTTCGATAAGCTTTCTAAGAACCAAGTGCGGAGATGGACATTTGACATTGCTGACTGTTTGATGTAATCGTACCGACTTGAGTCGGGCTGCTGCATATCGGTTGTAAAGTGTTGCGTTTTGCGTTAAGAGGCAGCGTGTATGTCCTGGAGCCGGCAAATGAAAGTCGGCTGAAGGGCGAAGGAGGTCGTATGTTCCAGTCGAATTTCTTCCATTCCTTCTCTGCACTTCTTCGGCTCCACACTCATTTGACTTTTGACTCACATTCCTCTACTAATTCCAATTAGGACTCGACGACATGGCAACTTACCACAAACCAGAAACTCGGGCCATCGAGGAACTCATCGACATTGCCAATCATCTCAGAATCAACTCCATCCAGGCCACCGACGCCTCTAACTCTGGGTACGCAACGCACTAATAAGATTAGTTATCGTCATTCAAATCCTTGAATTTTCATCAGGCTCTTAGAACCCTGCTCGACCTGTATATCAACTAATTGTTCCTTTATTACCGAAATCATACTGAAAATGTCGTGTTCGAGCATTTTGTAGGAGCTAAAGCGGAACGAATTTTTGGAAGGTGTTTCCAACGAGGGTTCTTGCGTGAAGGGCACATAAATTGTAGTTGTGTTAGCTCTGTACTTCTTGGGACGTCTGAAGTGCATTTTGGTTAAACTTGGCCTGACCTGACCTAATCAGGATATAGAGAAGCCTGCATGTCCGATATATAACAGTTGTTTGGCATGAAACATTAGACAATTTTTATTGACAAGTCAGTCAGACATTTATATTTTAAACATGGACGGACAGAAAAATGCAAAGTATGGCCCTGGCGCTAGTATGGTGAAGGCAAATATCCCTACCAGCAAAGGATGTGCAATATTTGCGACCGACAAAAGACGGCCAGGCTACGGCTACGGCTACTGTTCCTGACTTGTTCAGGATTTAGATTCAGGACGTATATATAATGTATATGTAGTAACTAGTAACCCATTAATACACAACACACTGATTGAGATTCTGCTATGAGCTAAGGTGTAATTTTTTGCTACGACCCGTCCGAGACGACGTCAAGTTATTTAATAATACAAGTTGCAAGCATAATTCTTAAGCTAACTAATATTCTATCAATAATTTTCTCGTTTTCCTTCTCACGAAGATGTGGTACGAATGTATAATGTGGTTGTGGAATACTTCGCGGTAGTCGTGCAGACTATTTTTGCCTTCATACGTACTTCGCGATCTTTTTCTCTACAGTTAACCCTTCCATCGCTTTTCTACTGATACTACTTTGTTTGACTTAGGATAGTTGATAGTTGCAATATAAACAGAAACCCAAAGTAGGAATCAACTAGCGCTTCTGACTGAGTTTGCGTTCATGTCACATAGGTCTGTTGTCTATGTGTTGCCTATGGTTGCCTATAAGACTGGGCGTGCTAAATAGCAAATTTGGGACTACTAGCAGTTGCACATCTCTACATGCACCTAAACTACCAAAGCGACTGACGACCTCTGAGAACCTTCCAGGCTTCTGTCAAGTTCAGTCAGGCCACTCGCACACACACAGGCCTTCATTCTGCTCTAGTCTGCTCCCCGTAGAAGTTGTAGTCCAACTTGTTCTTCACTGTCCAAACTTGAGCTCTATTGCTCTTAGTCATCTCTATGTCGGGTACGGGTATGAGAGAAGTCACGTTTGTGTACGAGGAAGATGAGCCGATACCGACTTCTTCCCTGGAAGATATTGCGAATATCCTCCGTATTCACAGTATCGAGGCCACTGAAGCTGCCGGCTCCGGGTGCGTACGCCGACCAGAACTTTGTTTCGTCCCAGGAGTTCGCTGTTACTTACCTTACCCAAAAGTTTATACTTGCCAGTTTGGCCAGAATTTAGAAAATCCGTTTCCGTGTTCTCATATTACGTTTTGTTTCATTTCAGACATCCTACATCATGTGCCTCAATGGCCGAGATCATGTCTGTCCTCTTCTTCAATGTGATGAAGTACGACGTGAAGCAGCCCAAGCATGCTGCCAACGATCGCTTCATTCTCTCCAAGGGACACGCCGCTCCAATCCTCTATGCCGGTAAGTTTTACAAAACTTAGTTTCATCCGATAATGAGTCTGATGTCTGACTCGTCACTTATCTGAGTTATCAAAGTATAAAAAAAAGGAAAGAACCTAAGGTTCAACCGGTGTATGCGTTGAATCCCCAATGTTTCAATCACTATCATAGTCCATATCAGGTGTGGTCGGCTCGACATACCATTTCCGGTGCTGTAGGAGCTATAATCTTTAAATTACGAGAAATATATACAATTATAATAGTCCAGACGAGTATCGTGGAAGCAATATTCCTTATTCCATTCCGTGTTGCACGTTTCACAAAGACGCTCTTGTAGCCGAAAGACAAACGCGTATGCGGCATATGAATTAAAAGGCAATGAGGAATAGGAATGCAATATAATTTATGATCCTTATTTTCAGCATGGGCTGAGGCTGGTCTATTCCCAACTGGAGATTTGTTGAACTTGCGAAAGATTGACAGTGATTTGGAAGGTCATCCTACTCCTCGTTTGAACTTCGTTGATGTTGCCACCGGCTCTTTGGGTCAAGGGCTCTCTGTGGCCGCCGGTATGGCTTACGTTGGAAAGTACATTGACAAGGCTTCCTACAGGTTCGTTTATTTGCATGTCTGCTCATGCCTTGCTCGGAGAAATGTGAACCTAATCATGACATTTGGCCAACAGGACTTTCTGTTTGATCGGAGATGGTGAGAGTGCTGAGGGTTCCGTTTGGGAAGCTCTTCACTTTGCTGGACACTACAAGTTGGACAATCTGGTTGCCATCTTCGATGTCAACCGACTCGGACAATCTGAGGCCACATCCTTGCAGCACGACACCGAGGTTTACCGAAAGCGTCTTGAAGCTTTTGGCTTCAACGCCGTCGTTGTTGATGGACATGATGTTGAGGAACTTTGCAAGGCATTCCACTGTGCTGAACAAGTCAAGGGACGACCCACTGCCATCATTGCCAAGACCTTCAAGGGAAAGAACTTCCCAACCATTGAGGACCAGGACAACTGGCACGGAAAACCTTTGGGAACTTCCTCTGCTGCCGTAGTCAAGGTTAATTCTAAATCCTTAAAATCAATCAGTATCTTTTTCGTTCCAAATCGGAGAAGAATTCGATTCTGTTTGCGTTCACATGCCAAATGTTTGATTTTACACTTAAATTCTGAATTTTAGTATTTGAAGAGCCAGTTGAAGGGAGATCATGTCCACAAGCCCATTGTGCCACCAATCCTTGACACTCCAACTGTCAACATCACGAACCTCAAGCTTGCTGCTCCACCAAACTACAAGGTAACATATTCGCAAAAGATGATACTAGTATTCGGGCGATGATGTTGACATTGTTACTGAAATTCTGATTTCCCTGCTTCAGCGCGGAGAGGAAGTAGCCACACGTTTGGCTTATGGAAACGCTCTCGAGAAGTTGGCTCGTGCTAACAAGCGAGTCATCGCTCTGGACGGAGATACCAAGAACTCCACCTTCTCTGACAAAGTTACCAAGGTAATCTCAACTTTCAATTCTACAGAGTTCTAATTCCAAATTGAATTAACCTAATTTCCCAATCTTCATTTTCTAGGCATTCCCGGATCAATACATCGAGTGTTACATTGCTGAGCAGAATTTGGTTGGAATCGCAACTGGAATTGCCTGTCGTGACCGAACAGTGGCCTTCGCCTCCACTTTTGCTGCTTTCTTCACTCGTGCATTTGATCAGGTAGGCATCAAAGTATAGCATCAATTCATTGTCTGTGACTGCAGTTACTGAATTAGTGACTCTTTGTAATACTTAGCTTCGAATGGGAGCTATTTCTCAATCCAACATCAACTGCGTGGGTTCTCATGCTGGAATCAGTATTGGTGAAGATGGACCTTCTCAAATGGCTCTCGAGGATTTGGCTCTCTTCAGAAGCATTCCCGGTAGGACTCGCATACTGATTGTTGATTGTCATGAGGCACTGAGCATGTCCATGTCAACTACTATTATTTATGTGCCTTTCTTGTCTGATCCTAGGATCCACGGTCTTCTACCCGAGTGACGCCGTGAGCTGTGAGAATGCAGTTCTTCTGGCTGCCAACACCAAGGGAATTTGCTTCATCCGTACTTCACGACCCAACACGGCTGTTCTGTTCGACAACGACCACAAGTTCGAAGTTGGAAAGGCCAACGTGGTCCTTGAGTCTCCCAAGGATCAGGTTCTGCTTATCGGAGCTGGAGTCACTCTGCACGAGGCTCTGAAGGCCGCTGCGGAGCTGGCCAAGTCCGGAGTTCATGCCCGTGTTCTGGACCCCTTCACCATCAAGCCCTTGGATGAGGCTGCAGTGCTGAAGCACGCCAAGGCTTGCGGTGGCCGAATCGTCACTGTTGAGGACCACTACCCAGAGGGAGGTCTCGGAGAGGCCGTCTGCTCTGCTGTGGCTGGACAACGTGACATTGTGGTCAAGAAATTGGCGGTCAAGACTGTAAGTGTTCTTATTTATGAGTTTATTAGCCAAACTTTGTTTGGAACAGACTGGTTGATCATGATTTTGTATAATTTCAGATTCCTCGCTCTGGACCCTCCAAAGTCCTGCTCAAGATGTTCGAGATTGACTCCAGTGCTATTGTGAAGGCTGCCCAAGAAATCCTGAAGGTTTAAGTGACGTCATTCCACCTAGTAGATGAGATGGAGTCGGGTGTTCAGGTGCATTGAGAGAATCAGAAACTTTATAATTCCATTCGTTGAGAAAATTCCATTTGTTGAATAAAACCACCTCTCAAAAGGTGTCTACATTCCTAAGGTACATGTGCAATTTTGCTCATTTTAATTCTGTGAAATCTCCTTGATTGAAGTTACTCAATAATCCTAAAAGTTCTTTGGTATCATCCACTTGTAGCGCACTTCAAAACACGCTTGCTTGGCTCCAGGGCAGGATTAAAGTGCGGAACAGAATTAAATACGTTCGAACTGTCCCAAATAAAATCTTCAGAGTTCAGTTTATTACTTGTGTTGTAGAGCTTAGGAGTACTTTGAACAATTTAGGATGTACAACATTATAAGAATTCCTTAACTAGTAGTCGAACCTTCTTTTCTGTATTAAAGGTTCCGATTTCTCCGCATCCAACGTCTAGATTTGTTGAGGCAGTAGCTGTATGTAATTAGAAAACGTAGGGAGATAGGATTGACGAGGAGCTCACACATTGACTGGACATCATGTCAGTGGGTTCAATACAATCAGAATGGCCAGCAGTAGAACCACACTGAATGGAATCAAGAAGATTAGGCGTTTCTGAAAAGAGACCAAACACAGTTTAGAATACATCAGGAATTTGAACTTTGGATTTTGAAGTACACAGTGAGTTCCTATGTCTCTGCTTACTTGTTGATTTTGCTGATGGCTCAGGAGTTCGAGCAACTCCTTCTTCACATAAGAATTCTCGTTAACACAGGATAAGTAGCGATCCTTATATACAGCTAATTCTTCCTCCATATTCAACAACTGAAACCAGAAGAGTGAAAAATTAACAAATTCCTTCCTCCACATATTTAAATTACTTGAAATCAATCGAATTCCTCCTCACAAATGTATCAATACGAACCCCCGAAATGGTCTCGGTGCATCTCTTGCCTACCTGTTTCTGAATTAGAATCCGTTCCCTCGAAGCTCTGTTATCGTTGAAGTCGTCGAGAAAACTGAAAGTGAAAATGGAAGGTTAGGTTCTTAGATCATACTACCAAATAGCAAATACAAGCTAGCTGTTTCCTCAGGACGGAGGATTTTTGTTTTAGTATGCAGGGTTTGAGGGACAGGAAAGGCCTATTGATGACTGATCAGAGATCAATCGGAGTCAATCCCCGCCCACACCGGCCAGATCACTTATTTCGATCCAATTTCGGTCTACAACATATTGGTCAATGTATTGCAAACCACTTTTAATTACATGTTACGTACCATGGATCGATGTATGTATATATGGTTCATTGCGTTACCTTGATAGGTGTATATAAAATTTTGGTCCGTGCGTCGATGGCGTTCTACGTACGATGCTCAGCAATGGCATTCAAGTTTCAATATATTCCTCGTACTTCCTCTTCCTACGAAAAACTCAAAACTGGGAAAAACTAGCAAAACGTAAATGGTTATGCATAACAACGTGACATGGCGCGTTGTTTACACAACACGGAATACTTCAACATTTTTTGTTGACATGCAACTGGGTTAGGGTTTAGCCGAAGTAGTTAAATTGAGTCAAATAGCATATATTGCTAAGTTGCATAAGTATGTATTTACTTTAAATATATCTAGATTCGTTTCCAAATTCACTCTGTAATTTCAGTGCTTGTTGTCAGCTTTACGAATACCGAAAACCGAATTTTCAACTACATATTTGTATTTGTACTGTTGTTTTGCAAAGCAATTATCTTTGAAGTGCAAAATTAGTTTTTAATACATTTCTAGATATGCTTGGCTTACCAAATTGAATGTTTTTTACCGCAACTTTTCAAACAAAGAACCATACTAATAGCCTCTGTAGGAAACGGACATCTCCTGTGCTAGGACAAGAATTAGTCCTGGTCGAGAAAAGTGAAAACAGAGGCACAAACGGAGAAACGACGACAACTGCAAGTATTGGGATTCCTCCGTCCGCTTTGCTAACTGTTTCAATATATTTGCAACATACCTTCCATTGGGGAGCGTGTTCAAGGCTTGTTCAGATCCAACTGAACCCTGTGAACTGAGATCATGTTCCGGCTTCTTTACCTTCTTCAACTCTTCTACTCGATTGTGATTCTCATGAAGCACATGCCCTGAAAAATACGGAAAAATTATCTTAATGATCAATACAAAAAAGCTGAACAATTGACAATACAGATGCTGGTGTGCGATGTTTCACACCAAAAGAAGATACAGGTCTGGTTAGGTTATGATACTTTAATGTAAAATAGACCACAACAGGCGCGGAATATTCAGACAGAATCAAACTATTGCACGTTTAATTTAAAGTAGTCTGAAGCCCAAGTTTGACTTACGAAGATGAGCTCGCTCCTCTGCATGTTTCTCTCTTTCCTGAACTTCCCGTTCGAATTCATCATGCTCTCGCTTGACTGTTTCGAATTTAGTATCATTTTCCTGAATTGGTTGTCCTAAGCGCAGAGTCCTCACTTCTTCCTCAAGAGTCAATAAACTTCCTTCCACTTTCTTGTCAATTGAAATCTCCAGTTCATGGCTGTTAACTTCCTTTGCCTGCTCCGATACCTAGTGAGTAATTGTTTCAGATAATGGAATGAAACATTGAGCAAATACTCCTGAAGAATCTGAACTAGAATCAGCTCATTCCATAAACACGGACGTAAGCAAGGGCGTAAGCTTTGATTTACCTCAGCGACTTGAGCATCGGATTGGCTTATCTTCAATTCCTCCTCCTTACTCTCTTTTTGGGCACGTAGAATCTGCTTGATCTGCTTTTTGTAGTCAGCCTCCATAGCCTCCTTCTGCTCTTGGAGCAAACGATAGAGCTCCGCCTTGTGGTCAGTCTCCTGTTGCTGACTCTCAATCCGTCTCTCGAGCGTTTGGATCGTGAGTCGAGCATCTGCCAGCAATTCTGTTCAATTTGACACATTCAACATAATTTTATTAATCTCAATTCTTAGATTCTTGGGCAGCGTGCACAGGAAACTTCCAATAGGAGAAACGTGCCGAATCGGACACCAAAATTAAGTATTCGGGATGATAAATTGGAACTGCCTTGTCGAAAGCTGTCCAAGACTAAAGTTAGCCACGCTAGATGCATGTCTTTCGCTATTGGCCGCCTTCGACACGCTTGGCATTCAAAGGTACAAACTATTGACAAGCTTCCTGTGCCCACTCGCACAATAAACTACAAACACTGTGGAATAACATTCAAAAACGAAGAAAGGAATTACAGAGATATGTAGACAAAAACATGCGAATGTTGGAGAAAGAGTTGGAAGGAAGGTTGAGGCAAGCGAAGAATGCTAGCTTAGTTTCTATTGGAATGACTGTGACCTCTGAGGATGATGACTTTTGTGAGAACAAAAGAGAGGAACCAAGGCCCAAACTCCCCATGCCCATGCACTACAAAGAGAACCCAGGCGAGTGATTCAAAAATACTCCAAACCAAATCAAAATGTGAATACCAAAAATCAAACTTCTAACTACTAAAAGCCACCAAATACCAATCTACAAATATTTTAAAAACATAGTTGGTGAGAATGTTGACCAAATGCAATTCAAAATTTTCCTAATTCTTTGCACATTGATCTAAACTTACGTCCAGCAGATTCTCCGTTCAGCTCTAAAAGCTCATGTTCTTCAGCTTTCCTTAAAAGCTCACGTCGTCCAGCTGTTATTTCTTTCAGCGGTCCATCAAGCTGTCAAGGAAATTATAAACATTTAATATAGCCTCGACAGAACCAAACTACGGCGAAGGCCATTTATTTGTTCCCAGTTCCCACGAAAACGGGATTTAAAATAGCTCTAAAGCAGGACTAAGGTTCGAAGAGCTACTTTCCAACTCATTTTTAGCCTTCCTCATTTATCCGCTTTAAGTACTTAATTTGACTGAATCGAAACGTACCGCGTCGTAGGTTGAAAGCAGGTAATTACGGGGAGGTTCAATTGATGTGATGAAGTGGTCATCTGAAGAAAAGACAGTCGTCGGAGGGAACCTTGGTTCTAAGAAGGCGATTCCTTTTTTGATTTGGCGCATTTCTTTCTCAACTCTATTCAAGGTTTCAAGAATGTTCACGTCCGTGTACGGATTATTATTCACCTTGGTGTAGACGTCGTGCAACATTTCTAGGAAGAAAACCAGGCCAGAACATTAGCATCAGACAAGTGCGGAATACTTAATAGCTGAGAGTTTGAAACGGTGCTCACCTTGAATGTGCTGTAGTTGATCACAAATCAGAGTTTTATCCGACTCGATCAGTTTTAGCCTCTTCCGCAGTTCCGTAAGTTCGTCATTGATCGCATCTACAAAGATAGGAAGGAATTCATATCATGTGACACTTGGAGACAATGTCCAACAACTACAAACAATTAGGAATTTAGAAAGTCACTCACTTGCGTCCAATTTCTCTACTGTCGTTTGGTCCAAACTGAAACTGTCTTTCTCATTCTCCGCCACCATGTCCTCGTCTTCATTGTGATTATGTATACTCACGACGTCCTACGAATACGAAAAAAATATATGAAGCACAAGGGCTCATTTAATTCCAATTCCCGCAGTTCAAATTACGCTTAGTTGGATATCTTTGTAGCCTATATTTAAGTGACAAGAACCGACGTACCTTGAAAGGCGGAGAGAACGAGGGTGACTGGTTCTGTTCAGCGGTCATGACTTTGATCAAGTCATCCTTGTCTTTGGACAATTCTTGCTCTTTTTCCAGTTTGAGAGTGAGGGCTTCGACTTCCTCCTTGTGCTTGAGACTCATCGACTCCATCTCCTGCATCACGTCCACGAAGTTCTTCTCCACCAACTCCGTCTTCACTGCCAGCTTGTCCAACTCTTCTTTGGCCTTATCCGACGTTTCTCGCAGAAATTCACGCTCGTCCTCACCGTTCCGCAAAGCTCTACAGTTTTCAACTCAATATTAGCACGAAAAAACCAAATACACGTAAACAACTACAGACTACGGATTTAGGAAATTGTTGGATACCTTTCGAGTTCTTGGTGTCGTTTTACAGCCTCCAGCTTCTCGGCTAATGACTTTCGAAGAGCTTCTTTGGCCGCCTCTTGGTACTTCTCTTTGTCACCTAGCAACTCAATCACTTCCTCTCGCAGTTTGTCCTCAGTCATTGACTATAAGAATAAGGCTAATTAGTTTCAAATCCCCAAGACTCAAGCTCAAGACCCTTCCAGATATTTATAATAAAACTACCTTGTGACAGGCCTGAAGCTGCCGTTCCAAAATATCTACTCGTGTCAGGAGTCTGTCTTCTTCAATGAGGGCTTTCCAACCGGTTTCTAGGGCTTCGTTCGTCTGCAATAGAATGGCGCCCATCTCATTGATCTTACTCTCTAGCTTCTCTTCCCGTTCCGCAGCTTCCTGAAAGTTGATAGAGAGAAATTTGTCAATTTGCATCAATTTATATTTATAGAAAACTATGGGTAAACTAGTGAGGTGAATTTGAACAATATGCAAGACGAACCCTAATAAAGTGATGGAGAGCATAGATGTCTTGGAGAGTGGTAGCGGGTTTCTCGGACATGCTGGGTCCCTTGGCTTCTTTCCCGTCGGGTGTGAAAAGTTGGAGTGTTGCCACGATGCAACCATGGGTCACTGCATTACAAACACAATTGTCAACCCTGGGAGCTCAGTACTTATTTCGTACCTGTCTGTGCAATGTAAACAATTGCCCAAGCCGGAGCATTGACCTGTCTTTAAAACTGACACGTGACAAGTGGTAGTGCAGAAGCTCTCACGAGAGCAAGTCCCATCGCTGTTGATGGATTGAGCACCCACACAAACACATTCAACTCTCATGACTTTCACCTGTCTCTTTCAATAGTTGTCAAATTATAGTTCTTTTTTATGATATTGGAAACTGAAAAGAAAATCTGTGTAGCCCAAATAGAATTGGAATTAAGTACCAATCTGTCTTGGATGTCTTGGATTCCTAATGTACGTACATATCCAGTATTATTTTACGCAGTAAGCAATTAAAAAATAACTTAATTAGCTTGTTCAGTTTTCTCCCATCTCACGACTGAACTTCATCCATGTGCTAGATCCATAAAATGCCCATGAAGATTACGCCCACTTTAAAACAGGTATTAAGAAATTGTGGGAATATTCATTCCGAAATGTTAAAAACTACGATTGCCCTACTTTTCTTAGCTTTAGCACACAGTGTGTCACACTGACATCTCTTTACTATGTTCCTCTGTTCATCAATGTACAAGTAAAAGTAACAATTACCTTTTTTCGTTAACTCCATGACGTCTACTCCGAACTGTAGTACGTCTCCAGACGTGATTTGTGTTGGTGGAGACTCTTCAGAACTTTTACTCAGTCTAACATTGTTCACAAACGTACCGTTGCTGCTTTTCGTGTCTTGCAAGTAGAACTATAAAAAAAAATAGAATAAAACTCGTCTTAAAATGTAACAAGCTTCAGTTGTGTTTATACACAAATAAACTATCGTGTGCTTGTACGTTGCAGCTACTCTACTACTGCAAACAGGAAGCACGACCGATGCGATAGATTTACAATTATCTATCGCACAGTATTACTTATTTATTAGAGATAGTCAAGAGAAGATCACAACGAGGCGGGGGCAGTGCACAGTGCACGTGGGGCAAAAGAACAATGGCAACTCTCGGGGTGACCACGGCGGCGACACTTCGAGGGAATGATTCAATCAAATTTCAGAGGACTGACTTCAACAAAATATAGACATGCATGCGTAGTGCGAGTAGCAGCGTTGAAGTGAGATCCCGCGCGAACTGACCGTTGTTGTTGTTAGTTTCACATTATGGACACAAAAACACATGCACATGCCATAAGCACGTCCTGGAATGTATGACAAGCAGCACGGTAGCAGCAGCAAAACACACCGACTGTGGCGCCGTGCTATCTGCAAACTTCCTTCTGCACATTATTATTGTATTGTAGTAGTACGTGCGTGCGTGTACTTCTACTTCTACACATCATTCATAAACCATAACGCCGGGTAGCATATTGCCAAAAGGTACATGTACCGGGTATATAGCCTAAAATCACACAGAGAGATTTTCATCAAACATTGAGTTT
>JAQFXZ010000170.1:0-27929 GCA_034694025.1 Ceratophysella scotica | reverse complement strand
AATAATTCTCAATGTACAACCCACGAAGGCCCAAGTATTGGCAATTAGGATGTAAAATTGTTAAATTGGGCCTTCGTGGGTTGTACAATGAGAATTATTGTTGAATATATTTTTTTAGTTTGGATATCTACTTGTTTTGCAGTTATTGAGGGCGCCACGAAGGAAGATTTCGTCTCTTTTTCAGAGACATTTTTTTTTGATAATATTTTTGTACTTCTAGTGCATCAAGAAACATATTTCGACGCCTTGGAATGTAAATTTTTTATTATATTAGTTTATTAGGGATTTTTCGAAATTCGAATGCATGTTTTTGCATTAAAGCCTGCTTTAAATTTGAATATTCTAGTTCATATTTCAACATTCTTTCTGCACATTTTAGTGCATGCGAATAGGTATATCGGCACTTTTTGCATATTTTTGTGTATGTGTGTACTTCGGCCTTCCTTCTGCATATTTAAGCGTACATGCATATTTCTGCGGGATTTTCGTGCAGTTGCAGGCATATATTAAGTGCATGCATCTTATTTCAGCATTCTTCCTGCAAATTTTAGCGCATTTGCATATTTCTGGATTATTCTGCATATCTTATTGCATGTGTATTCTGCATTTTTTCTGCATGTTTAAGTCAATGTGCATGTTTTGGCATTCCTTCTGCAATTGGCATTTGCATATTTCTGCATATATCTTCATACATATTTCGTCATTTTTCTGCACATTTTAGTGCAAGTGCATATTTCTGCATTAATCTGCATATTTTAGTGCATGCGCTTATTTCTGCATTTTTCCTGCATATTTTAGTCCGTGTGCATGTTTTGGCATTTTTCTGCAGTTAGCATGTGCATATTTCTGCATATATCTGCATATTTCTGCACATATCTGCATATTTCGTCATTTTCTGCATATTTTAGTGCATGGACGTACATATTTCCGGCATTTTCGGAATATTTCAGCGCATCGGCGTATTTCGATTTTTTTTCTGCATATTTTAATGCAAGTGCATATTTCCGCATTCGTTCTGCATGTGCTTATTTCGTCATTTTTTCTGCATATCTTAGTGGATGGATGTGCATATCTCGATTTTTTCCCCATATCTTTTAGTTCATATTTTATTGCATACGAACCTTTCCTTCTATATGAAGTATTTATTATAGACCGGGACTGAAGCCAGAGATCTTCCATTCATATTCATACCAGGGTGGGCTTCTCACACCCGAGAAGCCGAAACCATTCGAAGACCTGAAATATCTTTTCTCTCCGTTCAAAAAAAGAGGTTAATTGGGTCGTAAAGCCCAGGCAAAGTCTTTGGCTGATCCTCATCATTGAAATCCTATTTTTTTGAATTTTATATTCCTGGACAAATCATAAATTAGGTGGATGGTCCCTGCATAAACGTGTTTAGACAGCTTGGATTATATGAGGCAGCGTTGGACGTGTGGAACGTAGAAACAAAAGGTACGTTTTGTCTCTGGCTTCAATCTTGGCTTGAGAGAATAATCAGGGTCAGGTCACATGGCGTGATTTCCTTGTTCCTTGTACAAAAGTATAAATAAAAGTGTGTGTCTGTCAGTCGGGACTGTGGTGAGGCCGTTTCCTGGCCCGTGAGATCTGCCTGACTTTTATTTTGGTTCTGGAAGGAAATCTGGAGATCTGGCTCAGCAGGGAGATGTTTGGGAGAGCACCTCACCTTCTCGTCATGTCATAAATGTCAGGCTGTGGTTAGGTGTTTGTCCTACAAGGACAGGCCTACCTCCACTGAATGAGACAAGATGAGCATCCTGATTCCCGCCTGATTAACTCTGATCACCATACCTCCTCCACCACATACCTCCAACGTACAGCCAAATAATTTCTGGATTTTCAGAAAAAGCAGAGGCTTGCAACAGAAATATCACGCGTAGAGATCAGGTCGAGTTCCGGCTTGTGTATTCATACATTTCAGTTTGAATACAGGGTGCATACAATAATTTTTCATCCTTATAAAAAATACTACAGTCGGCACCGGAAACCTGACAGGCTTGGGGAATATGGTTTGCGGAAAATAGAATGGATTAATTTAAGCTCCGAATTTACGATTATACAGATTTTGAAAGCTGATTAATGATCATTTTCGATATTTTTCAAAACATATTTCAGAAATTAGCATAATGTTGCGTCGAGGAATAACTCTGGCGACAGCGATATTTCGAAAAAAATATTTAAACTCAACACAGGAGGCATTTCCAGCTAGCTTTTGCAAATTATCGCTGTAGTGTTGAATATTCCTCCAGACCAAATGTCAACGCAATTAACTAACTTATGTAATTTTTTTTAAATTCTTAGAAATCGTGTTTTATCAGCTTCTAAAATCTAATAGAAATTCCCAAACTTTTTTAATCGGCAATATTTTCAATATTACATAATTATAAGCTGTTCAGATATCTTGTTTGGGCTGCAGAATTTTCTAAATGGGTGGAAGGGGGGGGGGGCATGTGGCGTATCCACCCTGTATATCCGAATATACAGGGATTGCTCAAGTCTCCGATAAACAGTTATACGGAGAATTTCCAGGTTCAAAATATCGAGCAATAATATCAAATCAATGATTTGGCTTGACAAGCTGGACAGCTTCGGTCAATGTTTCTGCAGAAACGCTTGATTATAGTAGGCAAATAATGCGGAACTTCAAACGGGAAATATTGTTCAAATACCATTATCGAGAATTGTTATGGCTAACGACTTCACATTAGGCAAGTCGGAATACATTTGTGACAACGGGGAATTTATTACGTATCGTTATCGTTGCACGTGCTAATTTCATAGAGAATCACAGAATTTTCTGAACTTCAGAGCCTCCATCTCAATTGCTATTGGTTCCACGTCAAGTTTTCCAATATATAGGATAATTATGCACAGCTAAGCAAGTAAAGAATAAAAACAGAGTTTGAATTGAATCAGCATGCACAGCGTCGAGCTTGACATATATTTTTCAATTCAGATTTTGAATAGAAGTTGGATACTGAATAATGACGTCACTTTAAGAATTGATCAAAATATTTGTTTAATTCTTGCACGTCATTTCATTTCATCTCACTAAAAATCAAAACCGTTTTGACTATGTGGCTATCAGCTATCACTCCAATATTGACAAGCATGCACTCACTTAAACTGTGCATTCTTGCAAAGAAGTGAACAAAATGCTCGCCAACCCACGTTGAAGCTCGTGCATATTTGGCAAACAAATTGCACATTCTAAATTACGACCTCTGACTCACGTATCAAGCATTCTTTCATTAGCTACTAGCTACTAGCTACCTACTCAATTGTGTTATCCTTAACACAATACGCCACCACTGGTTGCACAGTACATAAATAGTCTTCGTATCATATTAATTTGCGATTCATCCGATCAACAGAAGCTATAAAATGCCAAGCCAAGGCATTAACCCCAGGGCCCGCTTTAGGCGCAAGCAAAGCAAGCGGCCGCTTGGGGCGCCAAACTCAGGGGGCGCCAAACTCAGGGGGCGCCAAATTCGTTTAACCAAAATCGAACAAAAATTTAAGCTTCGTTACAGGAATGATTCCATAAAATATTATTATAAATGCAGTTATTCCAATTTAAACGTTAAGCAAAAACAATTAAAAAATGTTTTTTAAGGCCTTCCAAAATACCGAAGACCGCAAAATACGCGACAACCTTACAAAATACCAAAAAAAAAACGCAAAATTAAGTGTAGTTTTTCCAATTTAAACTTTAAAGAAAAATTTTTGGAAACCTTCCAAGATACTAAATTTGCAAAATAGTCGAGAACCTTTCAAAACACCGAAAACGGCAAAATAGGCGAAAACCATTCAAAACACAGAAAGCCGCAAAATCCGCTAAAACCTTCCAAAATACCGAAAACCGCAAAATATGCGAAAGACGTCCATGATACCAAAAAACCGCAGAAAACCGCAAAATACTTGAAAAAGTTCCAGAATACCGAAAGCCGGAAAATACCAAAACCCGCAAAATAAGCGTAAGCACAAATTATCGAAAACCGCAAACTATGTAAAAACTCTTCCAAAGTATCGAAAACCGTCAAATACGCGATCTTCCCGAAATCCCGCACACCCAAAATATGCGAAAACCTTCCATGATACCAAAAACCACAGAAAACCGCAAAAAACCTCCAGAATACCGAAAGTCGCAAACTATGCAAAAACTCTTCCAAAGTATCGAAAACAGAGAAACACGCGATCTTCCCGAAATCCCGAACACCGCAAAATATGCAAAAACCTTCCATCTCACGTGAAAAATGCATTTAAGACACGTATTGACGCCATTTTCAAATTTAGAAATATTCAAAACTTTTCCTTTCACATTTGAATAGTGTCCAGCCTGCAAGCTGGAACGAAGCATCTGTCAATCAAATGATTGGGTCTGGGGAATTAAAAAAGCTAGCTGAGAATGAAGGATGAGAGTAAAAACGCCCTTGTAAACTAACACAGCGAGGAGGTTTCGTGTGGTGGGACTTAGAGCTGGACGGAAACACAATGGGCTGGTGTGTGCTGGCAGAAGGGAGTCAGTCCGTCAGACCACATCAACATCAGGTGTGGCATTCCCTTTCTCTCATGTCTCTATCCGATCGGATTAAATCAATCCTCATCTTCCCATTCAACTATTATGCTGGTCCTCTACAGTAACAACACGCGCATTTCTCACCACGTACACACATGTCGACGGCCTCCCATCATTCACACGGAAGATCCATAGTATAAAACCAAATTATACCATTTCCAATTTTATTAGGCGAAATAAAACGGAAATTCCATCAAAATTCCTGAATTCCTGTTTCGAATGGGCTAATTCTAAATCCGTTTTAAAAATATGATTTTCAGAGTTTGGTGAATGAACTTCAGGGGAAATGCCAACTTCGACATAATGTCCAGAATGCATTGTTCCTCAATATGTCCATGAGGATATGATTACAGAGAATACAATACGTCCAGCTCCCAATCCTTATCGTGGTCCGTAATGAAGGCGTACTTTGCTCAAGTTCAATGGCGTATTCCATAAACGGACTCGATTGCATTCAATCTTCAGCATCAACCCAGTTATTCATCTTCTCATTTTCAGTACATTCTCCCAGCTTGTGCCGTGTAATTTAAAATATAAAAAATATAAGAATCGTTGAACCACAAAAAATCTTGTTCGACTTGTGACTTGTGACAGATTTGGTTTTGCATCAGGTTTCAATTGTTTATGAGGTTTGCATCTACCAAACATTGAGATTGGAGATGTTGCAAATACTCGAACAATATGTCATGTTCTTATTTCGTTGGCAAGATACAACGGTATTGCAAGGAAAAGATTCATATTTTAAAAAAGAAATAACTGAGAAAGTACGAGGGTCGTTTCAAAAGCTTCAAGCTTAAGCTTATAATATTGATATTTCAATGTCAATTTTGAACACTTAAGAAAAAATCACTGGCGTACATGTATTTTTTAAATTTTTATACGTTGCAATACAAAATATCGTGGATATGAATTAACATGACAAATAATGTCGCCACTGAAAGTTTGATGATTTCATGACGTCATCCAGTTTTTCACAAAAATATTTGATAACTAAACAACGAGTTGAAATTATCAATTTGAAAAATTTTCACGCATTACGATTTAATGAGAATTCGATTGGCCCATAGACAATACTGCAAACTCAATACTTGACCGATAATTGTTTTTGAGCAGCCCTCGTAATATTCAATCGAATTATTTAATATTACGATTCAATGTCACATTTTGAAATGAATTTTTTTTTTGTTTCTTTTAAAATCTAGCTAAATCTGATTTTCATATTGAATTTGAGTACGTACTCAACGATGCACGGTGGCTTTATATTTTGCTGTTTGTAATTCCTGAACGAATTCAATTAATGTTTTCTGTTTTCCACAAGAGTTTTCATATTTTGAAATTGTACATATGAGAAGTTGTATTTTGTAATGCTTATCTTATGGGAGACAACTTATCATTTTTTAGTTAGGTTAGGCTGGACCAAAAAGTGCGATATAATGTGATAAGTGGTCAACGGCTTCACAGTTGTTTAAATTTTTATTGAAAAGCGGGTTTGTTCAGCAAAATTTTGATACCGCCGTTTCCATGGGAACACCTTTCCAGATTTTTTCAGAAATACAGTTTGACTATTCCTTTATGAATAGTAAAAGTTGTTGGGATAATTTTAGCAACAGGAAAACTAGGGGAATGACCCTCGCATAAGCTCAAGTGTCATAGCGAACCGAAATGAAATGAGACGAGGTAGTTGTGTTGTAGGAGGAAGATATGCGGGCGTGAGGCGTGAAGGAGTTAAAGGGTTTGAGAGGAGTGTCGAGACAGTTGTTCAAGAATTGGTGTATTTCCTAATTGGTAAGTTGTCTTATTATCATCTGGAGACACCCAGAGCCTTCGTGTCAGACGCAAGTCTTACACCACACTCGGATCTTGCCCAGGTCTAATTTGCACACTCCCTCACCCTGTCACCCTCCATTCGGAATGATGCCAATTCGAAAAGTGGCCAGATTGACTCATACACATCTCCACCCATAAAAACGAAGAAACTGTTTCAAAACTACCCAAAATATCCTTCTGAGCTTGAGTTGAGTTATGACTTTTGTGTGGTCCCTGACTTTAGAATCTAACTAGTTTCAGTATTCGAAACAATATGTCAAAACAGAAATTGTTTGAAATATGGTTTAATGATGATCCCAATGCTTTGGAACTTCATCTTCGGAGGTCTATGCCTTCTGCTCTGTGTGCATTGGGAATTGGGAAAAATGAAATGAAGATCAGTTACCATTTTTTTTTTACATTTCATGAAGAGATGCATTTTTTGGAGTCATGCTTCAAGTTGAGAAAAAGACGTGAACGACGAATAATTCTTATGCAGAAGGGGGATGATGAAGCATTTAGTTCCAACTCCGTTTTTTTTTTCTACTCAGCACGTGTCAAGTGAGCAAGAATTCTTCTAATAGAAAAACTCTTTCAAAACTTTTTTTGAAACCTTTTAATTTTATACAGGGATACATTTATGTAAATTCACTTGGTTATATCCGGATGCAACGAGCCCAGACTTGAGTTAATCCTACTTGACTGATGTGTGTTTTCAGCCTATTAGCATATAAACTAGAGAGCAACGGGGTTAAGCATTGTCACACTTCCCAAGGGAAGAACTCAAAATACATTTGAATTTAGAACAAAAAGCTCCATCATGTTCTGTGCTGCAGCCAAGCGAAAATGTCTAATTTGGAAATACTCGGAGTTTTTTTGGTTTATTTAAAATACTCATGTTTAATGCTGGGTTAGATCGCGTTATTTGGCATGTGGTGACAGATGACATTAAAAACTGCGATTAAAATAAACCGCGGAATTTAAACTCACGCCAATGCAAACCGCGACATGAAGAATCGCGACGTGAAAAACCGCGACATTAAAAACCACGACGTGACAAACCGCGACATTAAAACCCACGACAATAAAACCGCAACACAGAAAATGGCATGCATCATGGACGGACTCAATTACCATAAGTTAAACCAGGTTTAGTCTTAAGATAATTAACTAGCTATAGGTACTTCAATTTCGTGTATCATAAATATAGTTCGTGTTTGTATTTTTGTTAGCTCATTTTGTGGCATTTGATGTCGCGGTTCTTAATGCTGCGGCTTTTGTGCAGCTGCGTTTAGTGCTGCGGCTCTTGTCGCATTTTTTACAATGCGTTTTTCAATTTTGCGGCCTTATGCAGCTGTTTTTAGTGTAGCGGATTTTTTGGCACGCTTTATATCGCGAGTTTTTAATTTTGCGGTTTTTATGCAGCTGTTTTGGTGTTGTGATTTTTATGTCGCGGTTTCCATGTAATGTTATGTTAAATGTCTCGGTATTTCTGCAGCATTTTTAAGTGTTGGGATTTTGGGTTTTCCGCTTTGATTGTTGCGGTTTTTATGCAGTTTGCAGCTGTTTTCAGTGTTGCGGTTTCAATGTCGGCATTTTTAAGTGTTGGGATTTTGAAAGCTTCCTTTGAATCGTGTTACCTACGGATTTTATGATGCTCGTTTTTGTGTTGCGGTTTATATGTCTCAGTTTTTATGAAAATGCAGCCGTTTTAAATGACTCAATTTGTTATCTTACGGGTTACGGTTTCTCTTCATGCAGCTGTTTTTCCTGTTTCCCGTTTCTAATGCTACGGTTTTACGCGGATTTTAACATTGAGGGTTTTCATGAATCGGCTTGTCGGTTTTTAATGTTGAGATTTTTGGCGTTTCCGCTTTGATTGTTGCGGTTTTTATGCAGTTTGCAGCTGTTTTCAGTGTTGCGGTTTCAATGTCGCCATATTTAAGCTTAATGTCGCAGTTCTTAATTTTGCTGCGTTAATGGACTCATCCGGTGGCGACAACGGTATCTGCGTCTGTAACAGGCAAAAACCGCGACTCCAAAAGCAGCGACACCAAAAATCACGACTCCAAACACCGCGACACACCAAAAACCGCGACACCAAAAACCGCAACACGATTTCTTTACTTTAGGTTAAGTTAGGTTAGGTAATATCGTGTCGCGGTTTTTGGTGTCCGCGGTTTTTGAAGTCGCGGTTTTTGTATCGCTGTTTTTTGTGTCGCTATTTTTGGAGTCGCGATTTTTGGCTGGAAGCAAACTAATTAAAATTTTGATTCGGGTCATTTATTGAAGTCGAAATTCGTAGCTTTTAATCCTTTTTTTTTTACTACGTGGGCCGGTTAGCCATTTGCTTTAAATAGCTTTGAAGTTCAGTGACTTCCAGGTAAATACTCGCCACAAAAAGTATAAAAGAACCGTCGGATTTCTTGCTGCGCCGCGCATTTTGTGTTTTTATTTTTGTGCCGCGCTTTGTGCTATGATCTCAATAATGAATAAAACATTTAAAGAAGCGAATTACTGTTCCTGTCTAAGTGTGAGCGGACAGGATTTGCCAAATTGCTTCGAACCTGTTTTAGACACAAGTCCCAATCCCAACTTGTGTTTTACAAGTTGATAATCCTATCTCGTATGTACAATTGTTTAGGGATTGCTAATCTGGCCTACACGATGTTCCTTAATGGAATCCGACTGTGTAATCCGGTCATGTTCTGGTGAGGTACAAAAAAAAATTAAATGAATTACATCGGCTGTCCTTCTCACCTCAGTCCCTTCCAACCGTTGATTTGATTACATGCATAGTTAAGGAGACGTTCTATTCATTATCCCTTTAGATTAGAGCCTATTATCATCTTGTTCCTCTCCCTGCTCAGCTCAGGTCCACTCACAAGCCAGACACGCCAGGACGACCGAGACGGAGGAGTCTCTGGAAATGGAGAAATTCTGACTGACCCGACCTGACAACACATCGCCTTATAAGGACCAAATACAAAATGCACTTCCTTTTACGCAATCCCTTTTAGGACTTGGCCTCCGCTATCATACTCGTTTAAACTATAAAGCGGAATTCTTGGCAGAAGGAAACAGGACTGAAGGACTAATTTGTAACTAAACCAAGTTTCTTTTTGGACCATTTGAACCATATCGTGTATCGTGTGTCCCATTCAATTTCATACAGTACGTGCTATTCATTCTTCTTTCAAATAAATAAAATAAAATGTACCTAATATATTGTCTTGTAGTAGTATATGCCGACCATTTAATCAACATAACCCGTTTAAAGCGTCTTTAAATGAAACTGTATGCAAATACGAGTTACAAATTAGCGCTATTAAACGGTGTTAATTGATTATGATATCAAGCAATGGCAAGACATGCAAGAGAATCCGCATTGCGAGTTTCTGTAGTAATTTTGCAGCTTTTGTAACTTTTAAATTTGAAATGTGAGTTTTAATTTTTTGGTCACGTGACTTACTCCCTAATAGTTGCATTCTAATGCTAATTTCATTAAAAGCTTCAAATTGCATGATTTTGAATTATGCGTAATTTTTATTATAAATGGGATAACTCATGTACAGGGTGTGTTTGACATATTTAAAGAAGAAAAAAAAATACCAACATTCTAGCAGAAAGAACCGATATTATTGAAATTTGGGTTTCACTGAAGAAAATTTAATGGATTTTGCGTTTTTCCACTTCTTAATGGCCCATTTATGATATTCTGACTTTCTAAAATCCACAAATTCAAAAATTTAGATTGCGTTGCCGATTCATTCTCGTAGCAGCGAAAATTGAGAAAAAGGGTAGAAAAATTGTAATGCAATTCATGTAAATTATTTTTCTGCGAGTCTCTGCCTTGATAATCCGTTTACACCAAAACGCTCTAAATAGTCAAAAACCAGTTAGGCAAAAGGCAGATGGGTAAAAACCAGTTAGGCAAAAGGCAGATGGGCAAAACCAAATCGTGGTCAAGTCAGGTTTGGCTAGGCTCGGTTTGGCTAAGGTTCGTTTAGCCTGGGTTGGGTTAGGTTCGGTTTGGGTTGGTTTAGGCTAGGTTATGTTAGGTGAAAAAATTTAAATACGTAAGAAACATAAAAAAACGCTCTTTTGTCAAGTCGTTTTTCCCCAACTGCCCCGGATTCCAAAAAACACTGAAGACCCGAGCCAAGCCCGTAGATTACCTCCGTGCTTACTGCAAATAAAAGTGAGTGTTGTAAGGAGAAGACACGAGCCTTAATTGAAATCATATAAGAAAGTAAGCAGAGTATATTGCGCAGACAGAAGACGAGTGCGTGGAGTGAATGACCATTTTAGGAAATCATAGCAATCATGATATGATGCACACCGGCACACGGGTCCGAAGATACTCTGCATCCGCATTGAAGATATGGAAATTCTGATTATTCTATTTTCTTGTCTTCTTCTACGTAATAATAGCCTCATCTCCACAGGAGGGTGAAAGGACCTAATAATACGGCATTCCATGGGAGCTTCATCAGGAGTTAGGCAGTACTGCACGGAATCTCTCCATTAGCCACCACTAAATACTCAACTAATCATAAATTCACCCTGGCTCCGGATCTTCATCCGACTACCTATTCCAGAAATGAAAATGAACGTTGAGATCCGTGATGATTCCTTACAGCTTACCGGTTGGGCTAGCTATACCTTATATCATCCGCTTTGCTATTTGCTATACTGAGTAGTAGCGCATCCGAGATGCAAGTTATGCAGTGCATATATTACAGATAATTGCATCTCTGGGTCAATTTTGACGTAGACTGGTTGCAGAAACCAGAATATTCATAACAAAATGTGCAATTTTTCCAATTTTGAACAGAGCAAATACTGCAATCTGAAGGGATTTTAATTTGTACTGGGTGAGCGTTTGAATTTTTGAAGAGCTTTCTGAGAAATACTTGCATCTGCATCATGAATCAACGAATCGAACCAAATCAACTTGATTTATTCAAAAATACATTCAAATTATGAAATAAAGACGTATTGTCAATTTTATGAGATTTTTGAAACCGATTCAAGGTCAATAATTTTAAAATATTTGTAGAAATATATACCAATTACAAAAAAAAGCATATTTTATGCTTAAATGGCCGAAATTTTTTTTTTTGCAACAGCGACAATTCATGAAACATTTAAAAGCGTGCATGGAAGATCGGGCAAATTCTATTCGCCATTTTTTTTTTTGCTTTTAAAATTAATAACATTTCAATATGTGACGTTAAATCGGTATTCGAAACATTTGAAAAGAATCCAATGCTCCTTGAAAAAAGTAGTACGTTTTCCCCCAGCAATTTTATGCGTTTAAAATGAATTTCCAAAAATGCCAATAGGGGTTGAACTAGAACGATGCAGCTCGTATTAGGCTTGATTTGAAATCTGGATCGATCAATCATTTGGAATTTGGAACATGCATTAGTTACGGAAATGTCATATTGACTCAGATATAATGACACGGACAATTTTTGATCACAATTTTTTTTTGTTGTCTTTGCTGTTTTCTGATTGTTAATTGAATACGGCCAAAATCGTGTTCGTTTTACTTTGCAAAAAGCTTGCAAAAATATTTACAAGGAATTTGAAATCAGCCTTTCAAGAAGCTTTGAATTTTCATGTAACCGAATTTATTTGAATATCCGAGCTTCACAAAAGTAACCCGTAACATACACAACCACACGTTACGTAACTCGTAACAAGGGTGAAGACGTCGTAGTTACAGTTTAAGAAAAAGCTAATCTCGAGTGATTGATTCACCCCCATCTCCTACCAACACATCATCCCGAAAATCTCCAGGAATTTCGACTCTTCGTTCAGAAAACACGTCCCCTGTACACACGTCGTCCCATTCAAAATCAACAACTATTTATATTTAACTCAGGAATAAGAAGCTGCGCGTCGGGATCAGAAGTCAAGGAGGAGATGATAGAGACAACCTGAAGGAATATAAATAAATAGAACGTTTCGAGAATATTTTATTTCAGGGAATAGGCCATTTCCAGCCTCCCTGCTGTTGAGGCCTTATGCTCTTCCTAATAGTCCTCGTACACGCAAACCGCAAACTAATTAATTTATGTACCGTTAGGCAGCCGTTCAGAAATTATAGAAGCAGAGCAATTTATTATATTACGTATTTAGTAATCGAGTTATTTTCATCAAATGTGTTCAATATTCAGCGGAATTTAATCTGAGCAAATTAGCGAATTGCGAAATTAGGTTCTTGATATTTTTTGTTCCCTATTAATTCTAATTTCTTAGAAATACTAGTTTCAGAGCTTTAAATGAAAAATTCACAGTCGTTCTTGGTTGATACATAATTTGGACCTCGGAATTTCGATAAAACTTCAAATAAATTATTTAAAAAAACGAAATAACCCAAATATCGATTAATTATCTATGTTTTTCTTTGTAAAAAAAATATTTACTAAATCTGACCATAAATATTAATTCAATTCTAACTAAAATATTAAAATTCAAAATTTCTCTAAAAAAAAAGGTCTATGGTAGAGATTTAAAAAACAAGTGTTGCAAAAGTTTTACTATAAACCGAGGTCTGATTGAGCTAATTCTCAAGTTTTTATATTTATGAATTGTCGAAATATGAATTTGCATTCGATGACAACCATCAAATGCATATTTATGTAAAAGCCCTTCAAAAATTAGTATTCGATTAGTAAAAAGCAGTTTTACAGTGTACGAGTGAAATCGCAAATTCATCGTCATAATCGGATGTGATCATTTGAGAATTCAACCATAGTGACAACCCTGCGAATAAGAAATTGTGAATAAGGACTCGACAAGCAATGTATTCTTCTTAAATGAAAATGAATTCAAATTAAAAAGAACTTTTTAATGGCTAATTTTTAAGTTTAACTTCAAACGAGAAAATTCATCTAAAAGCCTTGCTGAAGGATTTTCCGTAAGGTGAAAGCAAGTATGAAGCAAATTTTTTGCTTAGCCCCTTGCATTAAAAAAAAAACAATGCAAGATGCAAATTAGGCTTATAAGCCCATATTGACCAGATGGAATTGTCCGAAGATGACATGCCCATAATGATCCGGTAGAGAAAGCTGGAAGTGCCATTGTCTCTTAATTGTGAAACTGAGTAAGGCTGAGTCCAAAGAATGGTCTCACCAGGTCCTCTGAAACGTGGTTTTTGTTTTGTTATGAATGAGGCTCATTAATTGAAATGATCCTGTCAGGACACTTGTAAATATACGCCTTCTTGAGCCTCTTCTCAATCTCAACAGTCCTTCAATTCTTCCTCGAGAAACATTAGTTTGTGGAAGTACAAATTACCTCAAGTCAAGTGCAATAGTGGACCTCCGCAGAAGAGATATCTTCCCTACAACCAAAAAAAATACTTTCTGCCTTATATGCTGTTCCACACTGGCATGGCCCTCATCCGATGATGAGACAATTGGAAAACAGTCCGTGGACATGCAATAAGGGAACGAGCCTTTCATCTGATCTGTACATTTAAACAGCTTAAGCGATACATGCACCATGCACCGGTTCTGAGCTTATTCAAATTATCCAACGAAATCTTGCCTAATTTTTTAGTGTTTTTGCCAGATAATCATTTTCGTCTTAACCTAACTGAACAATAATTTCATCCGAAATCCAAAGGAATATCGAAATTGTATTTTTTTTCAATTTATTCAACGTCGCCCAATAATTTGCAAAAAAAAATGAAAAAACTAAGAGCATGCAAATGTGTACCGATTGGGGTGAAATGGGGAAATGGGTTGAGGTATGGTAACTATCCTATGCGGTATATACCCATAACCATGGTATACACCCGGTAAAATATGCACAAAGTATCACTATTTCGCGTCAGGCTAGGTTAGCTGCTGGCTGCTGGGTGAACGACGTCCAAATTGAGTCAGGTTGGGTTAAGTTAGGATAGGTTCTGCAGAAACGTCCGATAGCCGCCTATTCCAGCTAGTGTATACATTGGAGCTAGGGTGTATATACGACATACCTCGACCTGAAAAACTGCCTACTACCACGAATGCATTCGAATGCAGGCATGAACAATGGAATAAAATACGTGTTATGAGATTTGTTTTAAACAAATTTTTCAAAAATTTGGTTAGCCTTATACTGGGAATTGAACCCAGCTATTTTATATGAGCTTACAATCCTTAGTGCTTGGTTCTTTGTTATTCGTTGATTTTCTTTTGGAGTTTGAGTTCTCCAATTACATGGGGAATATGTGGGATTCTAATTTCTAATTCTCTACAGCTTAATAGCCGAGGAGTTTATCTCTTTTCTCTACAGCTTAATAGCCGAAGAGCTTATCTCTATTCTCTACATCTACATTGCTGTGGAGTGTATCTCTACAGTAAATTAACCGTGGAGCCGGTGACGGAAACGCGGTGGGGGTATTTGGTGTTGTATATTGATGTGAATAATTAATATTTGCAATTTGCAGGTACTTTTTCTTGTAAACTTGAAAAGTTCATATAGAAGATCACAGGTTTCGAACCCTGGACTGACTGGATATCAATAGGAGTTTTCTCCTCTTCTCTATAGTGCGGCTTGTGTACAGGACAAACGTTGAAAGTTGTACTTAAACCAAAATTTAATGCGACTTCTCTCTAGACGCCGGCGCTGAGCCAATCTTCAATTTCATAATCACTAAACTTCAACGCCATCTATTAGGCTCAAAACCCGATTTTTTTTTAAAATTTAAAACGCATTGTACGTATATAGTACGAGTATATAGCAGGTGTTTCAATCTTTACATTAGATTTACTAACGATTTGCACATCCTTTTTTGAATATTTCCTCCGCCAGATGGCGATGTGAGTTTCTCTTGCTTTCTAGTGTCTACTTTCAAGATTCTACCCGGTTTTCAATTTTCGATTCCAAATGATTTTTGAATTTACATGTGCTAAAATAAATATTGGGAATCTGAAACAATATATAGCTTCTAATTCCGCAAAAATGCAATTTTACTTTGTTTTGGTTAAATTCAGCACAAACAAAGCAAAATGTCATGCCATTGAAACCTAGCCACTAGTTTTATATATTAAAACTAATTAGAAATATTTTTTCAGGGGTTTGGTTTGAATTTCAGCTCGGGCAGCTAGTTTGTGGTCCAAACCTTGTCATCTTCACTCAAAGGAAACAAAAGGAAGAAGACGGACGGACGTGACTCGACTTCCACTCATCATTAATATTTAACTTTAGGAACTCTGTGTACATAAGTCATGCCTCTCTTCACCTTCCCTCATTAAACCCTTCTAAAGATCCTACACTTGAACCTCTTGAAAAATAAATAGTAGGCGGATCGGAAGAGCAACTCCTGGCATTGGCATTTTCATAGCCAAAATACTTCAGCGCCACTATTGTAACCATTGATTCTTTTCTACGTTTTCTTCCTGATTTTCACCCGGCTTTGAACTTCTAACTCAGAAATCTCACCCCCTTCTTCCACTCATAAGTCAGAAGCACGCTCTCCAGATTACAAGAGCCCTTAAGTCACCGACACTTGGGAATGAAGCCCTATTTCGGTGTCGGCCGACAACCAAAGGGAATAGTACCGATTGATATTGTTCCTCCAACACGGACCCACTTTGCTTCTTCAGGTGGAAACTCCTTTGAAAAATGTGGAGATCTGCCGCTTCGGTCGTTATAAATTTAGAATTTAGAACATCATTTCTTTTTAAACTTGAACGTCTTAGTTGGGAATAAATCAATTAAAAATATTTTTACCAAATCAAAAAAATATAATATGCAGTAACATAAAACAAAATTCATACAAAATATTATTTCATTAAAAAAAATATCACAAAAGATCCAATTTTAGTCCATGAGCTGAACGAAACGCAAGACGCTAGGCGGTCAAATTCTCAAAAACCTGCTTGACAAAACTATAATTCACAAACTGGTAGAAGAGTGTTTTAGAAGAACATTGATAATAGAAATCTCTGGAAGCCAAATGTCTAGCTTTTTGCACTAATTTTACAATTTTAAAATACACGTATTGTTATTTTTACTAAAAACCTGCCAATCCCGTTCTTATATATTAAGCAATATTTTGAAATATTTTTCAGTGTTTGTCAATTTTAGCAAATATTGTGGAATAATGCGCAATATTAAGCAATATCATTCAACAATGTGAAATATTATGCAATAATATGCAATATTATGCTATAGTGTGCAATATTATGCAATAGTGTGCAATAATGTGCAATAATGTGCAGCAAGGAATTTTATTCAATATTAGTCAATATAGTTCAATATTATGCAATATTTGTAATATTTAGCACTACTATGCAATGCTATGCAATTTTGTGCAATACTATGCAATTGGGTGCAACATTCTGCAATTCTGCAATAGCGTGCAACATTGTACAATACTATGCTATAGCGTGCAAAATTGTGCAATATTCTGCAATTGCGTGCAACACTATGCAATAGGGTGCAATATTGTGCAATTTTCTGCAATGGCGTGCAACACCTATGCAATACTATGCAATAGTGTGCAATATTGTGCAATTTTCTGCAACGGCGCTCAACACTATGCAATATTCTGCAATGGCGTGCAATATTGTGCAACAGCGTGCAATATTATTCAAGTTTATGCAATAGCGTGCAATATTGTGCAAGATTATGCAATAGCGTGCAATATTATGCAAGATTTGGGAATGCTATGCAGTATAATGCAAAATAGTCGCAATAATTAATTATATATTGTAGTCTCAAAATAATTGCTTTTTTTGACCAAAATGTCTTATTTTGCAAATAAGCCTAGTAAATCCCTGCGAATATTCATTTATGCATCAATTTCTATGTTTAGCTACAAAATAATGAATTTCCCCGTAATATCAATGTACGAAATAAAAAGTCCAGCTAATGTATGAAACAATATCCTCAAAACAAGCGTTCCAAATCACTCACCTGAATTTAGAATCCCGTCAACTCTGCTAGTGCTTGTCTCCCCCCAACCCGGTTCCTCCTGACACTGCACTAGACCAAAGGTCATCAGAAGACCCAGCGTCACTGTCCATAATGCAACACGCCTAATCATTTCAAATTGGCTCAACAGAAGCGCAATCTCCCCGAAAAACGGAAGATTCTTTAGAACAATAGGAACAGATGCGTTCTCATGACCGACTCTTGGCCCAGATAAGCTCCCGAGTTTACTGCTGAACGCTTGAGCGGCACTAATGAATGAATTAGAGGCGGAGATGGTTATCAGGCCCAATTCCGTAATGAAGATGCTGGCTTGACCCGAACTACTGTTCAACGTACTGGACCCAGTTGGGAAATCAAAGTGAAGTCAGGATTTTCGGGGTTTCAGGTCAGCTTTTTTTTTACTCCCTGCTTCATCTCTCCAAACGTAGAGTCAGTTCTCAGTTCATCCCTCGTCCTGTTCCCTAGGCCAGAGTTTCCAAAGGGAGAGATGCTCGAGATGCTAGAGATGCTCAGATTCTGTGAATGTGGTGGAGGAGATGATGGGCCGAATGTCTGAAACCTCCCATATCACACTACTGCCTTCCTTATCGCTCCCGATAAAAACCGTTTTTTTTTCTATTTTGAAAAAAGAGGAGTTTGGGAACGCCCCCAGCCCATTTACACAAACGCGGAGCTGTAGTAGTAAATTAAGTAAATGGGATTATTAATGAGGAGGTCGTATGCGGAGAAGAACCTTTCTCTTTCTTTCTTTATTATAAAAGAACCTATTTAGTTGTAAACAGGGAGTAATTAGAAATATTTTGTAGTTATGTAGTTATTTTAATCACATTTATCCACACAGCTTCTCTGTTTCGTGGTAGGGAACTGATTCATTCGTATAAATAATTTTGAGAGATTGTTTGGCTTCTCCGCTGAAGAGTTCTCTAGCTCGAGCCTGGAGGATGCTGATATAGATGAGCTCGAACTAAATTACACTTGGACGGTAGAAATTACGGAAAGATTGTAGTCTGCGGATCATACATTAGAACGCCCGGTTTCTCCTGCGAACCGATCTGTGTACTGAAATCAGAAAAATAAAGACTGGAATTAATTATAATTCCTAAATTCAGACGATTGGCTTGAAGCCCAAAGCTGCCCACAACAAATTGGATAGCATACAAAAATTAACATGCAAACAAATCTCTTGTTTTCGAAATAATTTCAAAAGCCACCCAACTCTTTGTAAACAGTTCTGAACAATCACCAAAAATTCGATTTGCAAAAGTAAACAATGTGAAAAAGAAAAGAATGTACGAACACGGATATACGTACAAGCTCAAAGCCAAGGGCATTTGCGAGGGTTGTTTCATTAATTTTGACAGTTCTTTGAAAAGTTGTAAGACATACAAAAAATTTTCACCACAGGTGAATTAAAAATTAATTTACATTAAGGTAAAAAATTAGACAAAAATATCCATATGCTAACAGTTTTATTACAATTTTCGTTGAACATGGTGTTATTTGTTCATATAAAAAATTCAAATTTCAAAATAATTGCAACTGTATGATTTTCGCCATCCAAAATTAAGCAGACATATGGGACATGGACTACCCTGTTTCTGTTAAAAATTCAAGATATTTTACCAACCCGTATGGATGAAGCAATTTATTTAAAAAATAACCCAAAAGCGATATATTTTCTATAAATCTAAAAAAACTTTAAAACAGAAATTGCTTGATTTAAACCCTAAAAATTCAAACATATTCTAATAATAATATTGTCTTCACGAAGGCACATGAGCTATTATTCTGATACAAAAGAATAACAAGAAAAAATAAAAAATAAATTAAAAAAAGTGATAATCTCTTTATTTTACTAAAATTGTAATAACTTCTGTTTTTGTAAATATTTGTGCCCGATTTCCGGCTACAATATAATTCTTTTATGATTTTACCTGTGCTGAAACTCTCAGCCCAATTCATTCATATTTGCCTGTGTTAGAACTTTTCAAAAGACTGTCAAAACTACTGAAACAACCCTCGTTTTACAGCGTGCGTTTTAAAATCTACATCTACACGAAAAAGGCAGGTTCAAAAACCAAGTTAAGCGTTTAGCACACTGAGGCTTAGGAAAACTTTACAACTAAACAAGTTCTTCCGTCCGTGAATCACTACAAACCAGCCTTTCGCCATATTTGGCTCTCCAGATTTTAGTATGACACTTAATCACTGGATTGGATTGGAATTAACTATGAACAATAAAATGTATTTCTTTCCTTATTTTTGTATTGACAGGATTTATTGATAACTTGCCCTATGCGTGTTCCCCTATTTCCCCTCTAGCCCAAAACCAGTATCAACTGATCAAAGCGGTAATAAAATCGTAAATGAATTCACATAATAGTATTATTTCCAATTATGGATGGAACTTCTTTGCTTTGTTGAATCAAGATTTGTGGCTGAAGCAGAATTAAGCGGCGAAATGTGAACATATAACGCTGTGAAATGGCATGTTAGTCAGGCCGATCGTTATGCACAAGCCAAGTTGCGTATAATTAAAAAGCCTGAAATTCAACTTGTCATCGCCCTCGTTCAAAGAAGGTCACATTTAAAAGAGACCAGGAAATGACATTTTCATAGTCTAAGTTACATTTATTCCGAAATTCACAATTAAATACTGTCAGCTGTACATTGCCACATATAGTTGTGATTTTGACTCCATGTACGCGTAGCACAAATATGATTACGGCTAAATCCTCATGCTAAGAACTCGAGAACAGGACAAGCCGCATTTCGTTCCTTGCAGAGAGCTCAGTGTGTGTTTATTTTTGGCTAGTTGCCTTCTTTTCACTTCCTAACATTTTTCAACGTGTTTAGACGTTGCTTTAGGTGCACTTTTATGTGACAGGTCTTGCGTAATGTGTTTGGCACGGAGCTACTCCCTCTAGGTTTTTTGAGTAGCCAAACACATTATGCAAGACCTGTCACATAAAAGTGCAACTAAAGCAACGTCTAGACACGTTGAAAAATGTTGAGAAGTGAAAAGAAGGCAACTAGCCAAATATAAACACACACTGAGCTCTCTGACAGGAACGAAATGCGGTTTGTCCTGTTCTCGAGTTTTTACCATGAGGATTTAGCCGTAATCATATTTATGTTAAGCGTACATGCAGTTAAAATCACAACTGTAGAATACTCCTATGTATCCCAAACCCCAAGCACAGCATTGTAAACTCCAAACTCCAACTAACCCACACTTTTTAACTTTAACTCAAATAAATTCCAATCATGAACTGCACTTACTGAAGAATTAGTAAATTAAGGAATTGGATCGGAACGGAATCGGATGCTAGCAGGTTTTAGAATATTAAAGGATTTGGCCATGCTTCTACGTCATGTCCTGCTGTCCCGAAAATCTCCATTTAAAAATAAAGCAATAATTATTAGTTGCACAGCATTCAAAAAAGAGGCGGGTTCTTGCTAAAGAAAAAGCTTACCTTACTAATACCCGGCATGTTGAGAAAAGTCCCGATGACAGGTAATCGTCGAATAAAATTAATGACAAAAGGAAAAAATCCCGAGAAGAGTAGAAAGAATCCATAGAATTCAATGACCATGCCAATTAAGGGCCATCCAATCAAAACAACAAGGATCCCACCGAAGAACGCTCCCGTCGCCTTAAGTTTATGCCATTGAAAGAAAAACCGGAATGTCCGTTCCAAACCAATAACGAATGCCAGTCCACAAAGAAACAGGATCTGAATAGGCAGGAAAATAATTTGTTAATAAATATTTAATTATTAAAAATATTATATTTACACAAATTATAGCTTACATTGCCAATTGCCAAAAGTCCTTTATCGAACAGTAAAATTACGCCTAGAAAGAGGAAGAGTGCACCGATTCCCACGAACCCAATCCCGATCTCTGTGAGAATAAGGACAAAAATATTAGAAACTGAATATGGCGTAAGGCCACAATTGGGCGGACGACAGTTGGGCGGGGAAAATTTAATTTATTTTGTAAAAACGAGGTCCTAGGTATGTTAAGTTAGGCTATTAATTGTAGACAATTCCTAGTTTTTTAGGTTGGGTTAGGTCCTAAAACACCCGGAAATTACTTTCTTATCAGTTTTTCCCCGCCCAACTGTCGCCACCCAATTGTCGCATAACCGTCACGTTCGTCGCGTACGTTGACATATCGCTCACAGAACTTATCGAATAATAAATCTAAAGTGAAAAGCGATTTTAAATCGCCGAACCTGACATTTGTACTCGAGTTATCACGTTAAGAAACTAGACTTTTTGGATACTTTACTCTCGTTTTCAATTTACTTTTCAAATTTGCGACCGGAAACCACAGCCCTACTCGTGTTTACGTATGACTCAATCCAGCACCTACTAGATTGCGGACTGTCAGACTCGATCAAACGTAATCTAGTAGGTGCTGCTCAATCTAATAAATATTCCTACTCCTGTGTAACTCATTAGTTCAGTGAAAAGGCGGCTTGAGATTCTAAATCATTTCAATAAACTAAAGAATTGTTGTGTTGCGAGTCGCATGTCACACACGTGGTTTGTATGGAGTTGACCTCCTACGCTAAAATGTCAAGCTGCTTTGGTTTCTTATAATATTTCGTCCCAGTTTGAAGTAAATATTAACGTCAAATCAAGAACCAAACAAGCAAACCTATGTGTCACGTGTCACGTGTTGGCCAAGGGAAGGGGGTCACTCGTCACTTGTCAGTTATACAGATTTACAACATAAACATTTCGCAAAAGGCAAACTCGACTTCGACTCAAAATATAGTCAATCATATCATAGTACCTAGTGAGACTTGAGCTTTCATATGCCAAATGCAAAAACAATTAAGAATATTTGAAAATAACACCTGCCCGACGAACACAAAAGAACATATAACGCCGATTGAGTTAAAATCTTCCGCGCTGAAAGGTGAAGCCAAAAGCAGTGTACTGTACAGGGTGGCACATAACCATTGCCGACCTTTGCATTTCATATATCGCAACGTTGCTCCCAGGCATGTGATACACTAAATTGAAGACAATTTCATTGCGGATCTCATAGCACAAAAATATTTTGCGATCGCTCGCGAGCGGCCGCTGGACAGCGCTCGACAGAAAAAAATTAGAAAAATCTCACCTAGATTCCACTCCAAAGGACTGCTTGTCTCTCACACACCCATAAAACTGCACGAAAGTCTCAATCGCACAGCTTTAAACGTAAATTTTATGTTCATTGAAATTTAACTGTTTTTCTGATTTCTTTGCGAATGTGGCCTGACCTGATATATGTTTGAATTTTTGAGATAAACGTTTTCTGCAGCTTTGCTCTCCACGAGTCCTTTAGCTTGGAGGCCAAAATAGATTTGTCCTTTTATCTATCTATTGCTGTGCAGGGGTCGCTCGCTTGCGATTATTAAATATTTGTATTCCATGATATTTGCAATGAAATTATCTTCAAGTTTTTGTATCACATGACTGAGAACGATGTCAAAGAGTCCTTTAGGGTGGAATTCAAGTGGAATTTCATTTTTTATCTGTCCAGCGCTGCGCAGCGGTTGCTCGCAAGCGATTGCTTAATATTTTTATTCCATGAGATCCGCAATGAAATTATCTTTAATTTGGTGTATCATATGACTGGCAATGATGTCTTAATATATGAAATACAAAGGTCGGCAAAGGTTATGTGCCACCCTGTACATACAGTGACAGACACCAAATACCAAATCATGAATCGAACGGCATATATCATAGACATCAATCTGTAATTATGATTATTAATGGTTACTTACTCTGAGAATGTGTAGTCTGGAACATTATGACGAGGAAGGCCGCCGGCCTCCAGAGAAGTGTAGCAAACGGTCCAGACACCCGGGTAGCAAGTAACAGAAGAAGATGTGAGATAACTGTGATGAGAACAACTGGGACTGCCAGTAAAATAGAAGAGATTTGATGACAGCTGAGAGAATGCAAAATCTGCAAAGTCAAAAGTCAAAAGTGGAAGAGATGAAAGAGCCACGTCATTCGATCCACCCGCTCTGCTTATCAAACTGAGCTCCAATCAGTACACGTGACATCTGAGCTCAGCTCAGCTAACTTTACGCAGCGTCATCAGTCGAGTCGAACTCAAGTGCAGCTTTTAGCTTTTCGCTCTCACCACACACACTTCACCCATCAACTATGCACCCCACGTGCAACGTTGTCAAACCACCCATGCGACGTTGCCGATTTGGTTTCTGAGCAAAGGGTAGTGAAAATATATACATGATGCTCCAAAAATAGTGTAGGGTTGTGAATTATGGTGACAAATACCTAGGATGGTAAAATATGGGAGGTGAAAGGTTGTGGCAAATATCTGCTGGTGACAAACATTAAGTAATATTACGTTAGAATTCCCTGTTTGTTTTGGAGATACTCCAAAGTTCATGACAGATGTATTGAGCTCCATATTCTTAGGCTTAAAATTATCGGTAAGTATCCTATTTTTGCATCACACGAGTGTTTTCAATTCTCAATTAATGAAAACTCATATAAAGGATTAATTCCATACTCCTTACTCCATACTTTTAGCACAGTTCTATACAACCTTACGTCAACCATTGTACAGTCAACTGTCAAGTAGTTTCGAAAATACGAAGGACATTTATTTTGTTTAATATTTAATATTAGGCGTCAGTTTCAAGCTTGAAAAGTATGATACTCCATACTCAGGATCGGACGACAGCCACTCGAGTTGCTGATGCTGAAACACACTTCAGCTGAATTGGATGCCGGAAAATTCGCCCCGAAAAATTTGCTCCCATAAAATATGAAAAATAAAATGTAAGGCCAAATTCAGTTTGAGTTGCAGGTGTGAAGACTGAAAATAGTTGAAAAATGACACAGAAATATGATACCTGAAATTGAACTTGAAACGTCATGTCCATGAGTTATATTGGGTCATGTTATGGGTCAAACACACGTGCATAATTTTGTATAAACTGTTTGACTAAACCCCAATTGACTCATGTATCTAATTAAATTATCAAAACACCTATTCATTTTTACAGATATCATTCCCTTTGTAATCTTATGATACAGGGTGGGAGCGAGAATTGTCCCTACCCCTTTTTCTATAAAAAAAAAAAGGTTCTGCAGCCTGAACAAAAGATTTTATAGGTGTTTAACACTTTGATCTGCGGAATATTAAGCCAAATTAGAGATTTACCTGTTTGCGAATTTCGGCTGAATTACATACAGTAGTACATCAATTGCTGGTAACACTTGTACGTAATGTGATTTGATTTGGTACCAATTGTAAAGCATTTGTTTAGAATAAGTATTTCATGTATGAATATGTATGGAGTTATGTAATTCATGAATATATATTGAGAATTGGCTCATTTTTTATATTTGTGTCAGAGTGTTTTATGGGGGTTAAATTTCCGGGAGTCTGATTTCGTGTGCTCTTCCGAGAAGTTTGTTCAAAGTTCGTCCGATAGGTTTCTCTCGCGGTGCTGTAAACTGAGCTTGGGTTCCTCAGAGTCAGAACTACAGAAGCAGCAGCACAGCAGCAGAGGGTTAGACCTTTCTAAGGTTTCTTCTTAATCAGATCAGAATAATGGTTTTTTCTTCAGAAATATATTTTTTAGCAGGCGTTAAATAACAATAACTGATATTTATATGCAGCGCAATTAAGACGCAAAATGTGCAGTAACATAAATTATTAAGCATGCTAGTTTAGTACATTATTTCCTGCATAATTTGATACTCCATTGTTTAAAAATCGTAATACTTATTCATTTTTGTCGAGGAACAAGGGATGCACCTGTTTCAATAGCTGGAGAATTAAGATTAATTAAATTCAAATTCAATATTCTACCAATGCAGTACCTCGTGTCAGCTACTTCGCCACTCATCACGTCAAACGTCAAGCACTACACACTATACTTAAAGCTTTTCCACCTATTTAGTATTTAGCACATGGAGTCATTTGATAACAAGTACTATTGCACTAAACACGTTGAATGAGGGTGTCTGGTACTATTTCCAGTACCATTGCACTAAGTAATAAGCACTTGCTAATTCTATAGGATTCCACTAATGCATTTGTATCCCAATTAAGACGCAATTTAATTGAAGTACTTCTTAGGTCAAGTTCAGTTCATTAAGATTAGAAATCCTACTATGCTATGTACAAGACTCAAGACACGAATTTTTCCATGCTTAAATCTGTTCCAGTAATAAGGTAAAATAAGAAATAATGTTTTTGATCTTTACGTCTAAAATAATAAAATGAACTGCATCTACTCAGCAGATTCTGCTGTACAGTAACTGTTATCCTTCAGGATATTCCTCGTCAGTAATCGCACATTCTATGAAACTATGCTGTCAACTTGGACGACACATCTTTCTAGGTTGAATTGAATATTTGAATTTGAAAGTTAATTATTAATTAGCTATAACCGCGTAACATTTCTCTTCAGTACTATTTCATTCTCATTCAAGGAGTACGGTATCTCAACTTTTAGGAACTTGTGAATCAATATTTTCCGATTGAAGGAAGTTCGTTTTCAATATTTACTGGCCATTACCTAAATGCGTAGTAAATCTCGTAACGTAATACAGTAAATGCATCAGCTGATTGCTTAAAAGTGAATATCTAATATGAATTACATGTCTAGGCGGTCTTCAGTTAAGATTCTAAAATATTTAATGCTTTTATCGATATTATGGGAATGGAAAGTGGAAAATATTCAAATTGTCGAATTTTCTTCCTGCAAATGACAGAAAATATTTTGATACACGCATCTGTATATTGAAAACCCTGTCTTGACATTGACGTGTGAAGTGCATTGAATGAAACCTGTTTTAATTCCCTATTTGATCCAAGTATGTCTCAAAGGTAGTCATCATCTGAATGATTGTTCTTGAGAAGACGTGTTAGGTATACTTTAAAACTTTGATTTCCCTTGGATTCAAATAATAAATAATCATTCGTGCGTGTGGGTTATAATGAGCATTTGAACGTTCTTCAAGATTTTCCTATTTTATTACCAGAGCTACATAGAGCTGAGCTCACACTTATTCAGGCGTAGCGTAAGGTACTTAGCCTGAAGTTTCATCTCAGGATAGGGATACGTTACATTCGTCTTTCTACTATGTATATTGTATTTGTATGGATGATGTGGCTCTTCGAATTGACATGCAATAAAATTTGAAATTTCTTGCCTGAGTTTTACCGACCCTGTCATAGTTTTGCATTATGCATTGATTGTTTCATTTCAATTAACTCCGTTTTTTTGTGGTTTTGGTTAAAACAAGGATTGAGAAGCTGACAGTTAGGCCACTCAGTGAAAGCACGAAATGTAAAGTAAACTAATGAAAATCGAATAAATTAGGAATTTTTTTGAAATTTTATGCGTATTTCTTTGAATTGATGATATGAGCTGAACAAAACGCTGATTTTAATACTTACTTAGTTTAATTAAATAAATTATTCCACAGAGTCAATAAAATATTCCGTACATGATTAAGAGTGAATTCAGTTTACTTAAATCAAATCAAAAGCACGCATGTATCCAGTTTAATTTGGTAAGTGCCTACATTAAATCTATCCCATCAAATTCAAAGAGTTGAGTCATGTAACCGGAAGCTTACGAAAGAAAACATAAATTACAGATAAATATTATCGTTAAAGTATGTGGAACCGCTTACAAATGCTAATGAACAAAAACTGTCGCTCGGAATATTTCTGCATATTCGTCAAGTTGGAAATCCTGACAGTTCCAAAATGATATCCAGAAAATCCCTGGAACCTAATATATGGTGTACTCGGTTCGGAAACTGGATTCACGTTTTTCCGTACTACCTACTGGAAAACGGATGTCCGATATTTAGTTGCGCTGGAGGATGACCCGAGTCAAGAGAAGCGCTACAAATTTTGGAAATATTTTTTCGCCCCACTGAATATCCTCATTCGAGCAGGCTGTTTCTCATACCTAACTTATGTCATCTATTATGGAAAAGATCTCCAGCCGCAGGATGTACCTGGGCAATGTTGTTTCAGTGCATTTTCTTCATGGCAGCCCCACTTCATTTCTTGCAATACTATACGCTAACACGGATCTAGTCTACAATACGAATACGCTCGTGGCACTCATCGTCAGATCAGGTTGGTTTCCTGAATGCGCTATATGTGGTATGCGCTATATTCTAAGGTTCTTGCACCAAAAAATTGAGAGCCTTTCAAAGGCTACCAATAAAAACTGCATATCATCAAACACCTCAACATCAACAACTGCATCATTGAAAACCGCATCATAAAAAACGCATAACTCAATCAAAAATCAAAATATTAAACACCGCAGATATAAAACACATTTACTAAGGGATTGTCCCCGCCCGATTTTCAGACATGCAAATATACAGCAACTGCGACTATTGTGTAGGATTAGGCATTAGCTTGTCATGACATTATTGAATTGGTTTTTCCTGATAATTGTGTTGACAATGTTGTTCGAATTTCGCGGTGCAGCAAAAACACGTAAATCACGTAGTAAAATTAAATGTAAATACTCCAGTACAGTTGCATCTATGTGCTGCTT
>JAQFXZ010000169.1:0-28029 GCA_034694025.1 Ceratophysella scotica | reverse complement strand
GCAATTTTTTCGATCACTTTGACTGGCCTCGTAGGCTAGGCCATACGACGTATCGGATAGGCCGGCCGAAATCTCGATTAGGCCATGGCCTGGTTGGCCTATTCCTAGAACCGCCACTGGGGACAGAGACAAGACCAAAAGCCGCACCATAGCGAACTTCGTAGCTAAAATCTAACAGGTACATGCTCACTAGTTGAACGTGGAAGTCCCGAGCTTAGTTGGTTCTTTCGTTGTATAAAAACAAAATGCTGCTAGTCCATTGGAATAGTATTTCATTTTAAGGATTTAGAACTTATAGATCATTTTTAAATATTTATAAGTTTGAACAAAGAGCAATCTAAGCAATTATAAATGCGCTACATAACAGGTTTTGCGGTTGCAAGGGTAATGGTAGCTGTTTGACTTTGGTAGTACCATATGAAAATAGACTTTTGTTATTTAAATTATGGTACCTAAACTTCCTAATTTTTCCAGGTGTAACTTTGTCGATTGGTATTGCACACTTGCCGATTCAATGGAATAGACACGGACAATATCTTCTGGTTGGCGTGGCACTTTTACAAGGGTTTTCATTGTTTGGAATGGCTAATATGTCTAGTCTTCTTCCAGCGTATGCCCTTCTAGTATTTTACAGAACTCTTCACCAAGTTACGGTAACCATCACAAGGTAAGTAAGGAATGTACAATGATATTCACACATTTTATTACTAGTAAATATTTGGATATTTTCGTCATGCAGTTCTATTTTTAGTGCAGAAATCGCTCAGAATATTAGCTCAACTAGTCAAGGACTTGTATTTGGATTCAACGTATTCTTAGCAGCTGGACTTCAAGTTCTAATAACAGTTGCTATCAGTAGCAAGGCTGGATTTGCTCTAAATATTCGACATCAGTTCGTTGTGTACGCCGCATGTAATGTTTTACTAGGTCTACTATTTGCAATATTATCAGCTTGTGCGTGTTTCTGTAAATCAAATGGAAAATCTAACGTAGCTTCTACGCCTGGTGCTTATGAGCTATAAATTTAATACGATATTTCAGAAATGTCTGGCTCAATTGGAAAACCTATAGAAAAGGAGCCTATTTGGTGGGGCGGAAACCTGTACCTTATATGAATCTAGTGTATCTGAACACATATTATTACAATACAATTGATAGTTTCGCTATAATTCGTAATCATTTTATGCATTAACAAAATCAAAATCATATCTAATACCTTTTTTTTGTATACCATTCTTGTTGCTCTTCCATTCACCATTTGACTTTTAGAAGGACAAGTTCATGAGTGACTCTCCTAATTTAAACATTAAATTTGTTTGCTTGACACGTTTGCGACATCATAATTTAACATCTTTAATTCTCTAAGGAAACCCAATATCAGTACATTCATCCAAGATCAATCAAGTAGTATTTTCATAAAACATTGAGCAAACTCTTAGCAGTTGTTGATATATATAAACCCGATGTAGCTGGTCAGGCTCAGGCTCAGGCCTAGAAATATATAATACAGATCGTGTATTCTATTTAGAAGACGATGTTAAGCACTTGTTGAAAATATGATAGGGAACGTAAATTTACATTAAACTTAATTATTACGACAGTTAGGCAATTGAAACCAAAACAGTTCATGTTTCAAGGCCTGCTGTGAACCGCGCTGTACTCCATGCTCTTATAAATCTCACACCCATCAGTTCTGACTCGAAACCGAAGAAGTTTCATCAGGTTTGACTTTTGAAGATATGCTTATGTGGAACCCGGTGCTGGGTTAATTCTGAAAAAGTCGCCCATGAGCGGTTTTGTTAAACAAGAAATTTTTTATTAATTTTTTGAAACATGTTAAAGTAACTTAAATGAAAATATTTGCGGTGTAGTAAAGTCATATATAGCCAAAGTAAAACGTGAAAAAATTAAGGCTGTAAGAATTTTTGTTTAAGAGATCCAAATACAAGGACACTACTTATTGAGCGCCCCTCGTACGTTATACAACACGATCTAATATTCCTATCTGGCATTACTCTTGAAGGTTGTAAAATATTATTTTCACAAATAAACTTTTTTACATTCGACATTCAAATGTTTTCTGAAAAGGTTTGCATTAATAACTCTTCGGTCCAAACTGCTTACGAATTTTTAAAGAAATTTTCAAAATTACTCGTGTTTTGGTTTTTGGTACTAACAAACACCGCCGTGCATTATGTGTTGTCAAGCCATTTTACTCTGTGTTTAGTTTACCTATGTTATTTTTATACCACACAACCCTCCCAACATGTTCGTATATATAACCTGACTCTTTAAACTGACAACAAACAAACTTTCAAGAATGATTTCAAGTGACGAAGCGATTTTAGAAATCTGATGCCTATTGTCACAATATTTTTCATTACATCGTGTTTATATATGCCCCAAGTAAAACCCCAGGAACGCTGCTAATTGAACGGCTCGAGATACGCGACGTGCTCGATGGACAATAAAAATTCACATCTCACTACTACTACTACTACTACTACTACTACTACTACTACTACTACTACTACAGGCATTTGGAACGTATGGTCAGGCCTTTAGCCAGGCTATGCCAGACTAGGCCTGACCAATAATGAAGTCTGCAATATATCTTAAAAACTGCACGGCTACGGTATAGCACGGCTGCTGTTGCCGCAGCAAAAAGCAAATAAGTTCAAGGAAAATATTGTGAGAAACGCCCAACCTCGCATAAAATCTAAATCGCATGAAATCTCGCATAAAATAGTTTGGACTGACGGAATAAGGCTGATTTAGGTTTAACTCTCAATAGATCAAATACTCCACTTCCAAACACGGGAAAAGAGATTTCAATGAGTTTTGAGTTAGGTACAAGAAATAGGAAATTTCACGGGTTGCAACGAAAAAAAATTGTAATATGTCATGCAACGTGTTCAATTGAGAAAAAATTTAGAATGTGATCGAATGTGAGAAGAATCGAGGATCGAGCGAAAGCTAAGGGCATGGGACGAGAAGTAGAAGAAAATACGGAGAAAATTCAACGGGCTGAAAAAGTAAAAAGAATCTCGAAAAAGTTAGGGGTTGAAGCAGAAGTGAAAATCAAGAACGGGTTCGAGTTAATTCCTGCTGATCCAATGCAGCAAATGAACTATAGTTGACCACGTGACACTTGACCCCTATGTGACCCGAAAACCGTAAAATTGAGAAAAAGTGGACTAGATATGGAGATGTGACGGATTGGAAAATGTTAGTCACGGAAGAAGCAGAATTTGAGTAGGAATGAAATAGAGTTTAAGTCGAAGATGGGGAAAGCGTTGTCACGGGTTGGAAAAAGGATAATTTAGAGCATGTTACTGGCTGGGTTCAAAAAGAGGAGCATTTGTCACAGGTCGAAGTAGTTGAAATGAAGAAAATGTTAAGTGGTCAAGCAACGGGTTTAAGAAGCAAATAAGACGGAGAAGATGGTAAGGGTTGGAAACGAAGCAAGTGAGAAACTTTGAAAATTGAGCAAAGGTCATAACAAGGTGTAAAGTTGAAATAGGAAAGGAGAATGTGAGAGGTGGGAAAGAGCTACAAGAAGGCGGCGATCACGGGTTGAAATTTAGAAAATGTGATGGAACACGATTTTTTGGGTTGTAAACAGGTACAAAAAATGTGGAAAACGAAATAGTAAATAAGAAAGGGCTGAGAAGCAGAAATTGAAGGTTTAACGGGGTTTCAGTTGAAAGTTAGCAAAAAGAAAACGTGACGGATTGTAGAGAAAATTGAAATATATAGTAGATCAGGTTGGAGTTTGTCATCGTAAATAGTTGTGCATTTATAGCATGTCAATGTTAGAATTGTAAGAAAAGACATTCAATAAAATAAATAATAGATAGGGGGTTGGAGGGGTTTATTTTCCGATAATCGCCAAAGCCTGTCAGACTTTTTAGGGATAGGGAAGGGAAGGAACTTTATCGTTATGTTAGAACATTTGTACATATGATAGTTACTAATGTAATCTCACTATGCCACCAGCCGCCTTCGATCCTCTCTCACGACCACAGAAGTGTATACTCCGACTCTCCTATTTCGAGGTCCGATTCTTCTACACCACTGCCCTGAGCTGGCCCCGGCCCACAATCGAGAGATTGGATCTGAGCTAAGCTATACACCTGGAAATCACATTTTTACTATCTTCAAACCGGTCTTTACGCTGATTCCAGCTAAAAACAAGAGGCTTGAGCCCAAAGGAAAACCAATTACGAACACAAATCATATCAATTATGCTGGCTCCCGTCCAATTAGGATAATCACGTCCTCACTTCAGGGAGCCATGCACAAGAGGACATGCCGTGCTTAAAAAAAAACCCAGGCGTAAATTGTCTGGTGTGGCATCGTACCTATCAGATGCAAACCTGTCTGGAGAGTGAGATTTAGACTCAAACACCAGGCCAGGACATCACACAAAGACATTCACTGAATATGTACAATTTTCCTCAATGGTATAAATCATAAGTCCTCCGTCCCTCAGACGGGCTTCCGCTAGTGTTCAATATAATTAACTAGTATTAGTAATAAGTGCTTTAAGCTTGAGCTGTGATTTGTGATTGTGAACTGGAGAGTATTGATTTTAAGAATTCCTCTTGTGAAGAGGTTGGTTTTTGACATGGGTCTTTATATTTAATTGCTAAGCGGCTTTTGCAGAAGTCAACAAAAATTACGTGCTACCCGTTGATTATGACTTCGTCACTTTACTGACCACAAGTTTAAACTTGTCCTTACTTCCGAATCAAATAGCTTATGCTTAACATTTCATAGCAATCGGTTGGGTATTACTCGAGTATTACTTGAGTATTACTCGAGAGCCGCAAACAAAACAAAACGTCACAGCCTTCAGTTATTTATTAAGGGTGTACCGGGTTACAGAAAGTAGAAAATATGAATTTCCCGTAAATGAACAGCTGCTAAATGTGCGAGCAACCTCTGGAAGTGCCAAAAATGCGTAACAACCACGACAATTTTCGGCATCTTAAACTAAACGCCGATAAGATTTTCGGCGACGGCGGCGGTGGCGTGCGCCGAAAAATCTTCCAGCGACGGCGGCGGCGTGGCACGGCCGCGCACAGCTCTAGCATACCTATCTCCAACCACTCACAATTTAAATTACATGTAAAAAAAACCATCGACAAGACACTTCAACTCAACTCAAGCCTGGCACGAGTCTCCCGGAACTCGCAACAAACGAAGACATACGCATACGAATTGTATTCTTTTTAAAATCTCGTGATCCTAGTAACCGTTTTTGCAAGAAGATGCATAAATTAAGCCTGCAAGCTTAACTAATCGGGTGATTTCATTTGCTGTCGATACACAAAGTTAACCAGGTTTTTCAAATAAAACTACATAAATTGATATATGTACGTTGTTATAGCTAGTATAAATAAACATTGTATGCTTGGATGGGGTTAATTCTAGTCATCCAGAATGTTGATCTGCCTAAAATTCACTGGCTAGCCGTTAGCGTATCTGCAAACCTGTGAAGAGATGATAATTTATTTTGTCAAGGGTTAATTCTTTGCTATTTGGTGCTCTTTCTAATAGTGATTTTTAGCAGAAACCTAAAATCCCCAACGGCTTAAAAGGGCAGAAACCTAACCTAGCAGAATTCTAAACTAGAATTCTAGAAAGATCATGATAGTCAATCAATGAGTGTGCTACCTCACTCAAAAGTGATTTACACATTGTGTGAGAATTTTACCAAATTTAGTTCTACAGTATGAACTATGAATGAAACTCTAATGGAGCAATTTTGCTCTCAGAATCAACACTTGACCAACAGTTTAGTTGCAGGTTTATAGATGCCTAAATTGAATTGAATGCACACAACACCAAGCAACTAAAGTTTATTAGCCATATACGAACTGTAGTATAGTACACATGTTCAATGTTCATCTACTAAATATAGCATGTGGATGTGGCTACATGTGCATTCAAAATGCAGATTATTCACAAAACTGTGTAGTCACAATGATACTTGACTTGTCAAGCACTAATTCCAATTCCTATTCTTGCAAATATGTCTATTGGAAGAACATATATTTAAAATTTCACAAAATCGTAAACATATTCCTGACTTAAGTGAGCTGCTGAATATGGTCCTTCAAGGATTCGTGTCCGAGTAGAACTTTTGAGATTTCTCGTAAATCAAAGGGCACTAGTATTAGAAAGAGCAAGAGATTTGAATGAACCTCAGAATCATCAATTAGCAAATTGGATAATTCAATGTTCATACAAACCTTCGTATAGATAAAAAAAGTCGAAATGTGCAAACAAGTCAGCTAAACAAAGCTTTGACCAGTATTGTACTGTTTTTTTAAAGGCCAGGTTCAGTACTTCCAAAGTGTGGAATAAGCTCAACTAGTATATTATAATAAGGGTGCGGCCTAATTGTTTGTTTCTAGTAGACAAGAGTGAGAGTAAAACATTTGAGATTGAAAGTTCTGTTCGTAAATTACATACTTTATAGCACTATCATTTTCCTAAATGCTATTTACTGCGACGGAGTGGTCAATTGTAAAATTATTTGAATCGGACGGCATTCTCCGAACGATTACTTACAAAGTGTAAACTCGCATCGGGTGCTCTGTATTTCCAATCATGCCTGTACACAACTTTTCCAATAGCACATACTCCAATAATATATAATATAATTAATTGACATTTATAACTAGTTGAGTTATTTCATGCATGTAGGTTATAGGAGCGAGTTTCCTGGGGTGTTTAGGCCACATTTCTGTTTGAGCTCATTGTAGACTCTCCTAATTGTACGACCTTGGTATCTTAAAGTCTCTGCGTGTGTCCACATTTACATGGCCCCGTCAACAGAGAAAGCCATTCGTCGCGGCTAGCCATTGTCCGCTGCAAGTACACAGCCAGCCTCACCTGTCTAGCAGACGAGACATGCATTTAGTGGGCCGCCTCTTATCAACTCGGCCGCGATAATTTCGAGATACCACGGAAGGAGATTACAGATTCTCCTTGCTTATGTTTTTACATAAAGGCTCTGCCAACCCAATGTAATGTGAGTCTGTAAGCTTCTGCCTTTTGTCTATTAGTGAAATTGAGACTTAATTTAAAATATATGGAAATCGAACCAAGTAAAGCGCATGTAAAATGGGATATAAATGGAACTTTTATTACCAGTTGTTACACTCGATTCGTACTCATAACTGAAAGCATTTTACTCCAGCTTAAAATGTTAAGTACCTTACTAACTTCTATGAGCCCACATCTGCAATCTAAATACTTGTTATTTATATAATATCTAAAGTTTCTTGAAAAATATAACTTGAAGTAGAAATGGAAAGTAAACTGGAAAAAGTTAAATACTATAAGCAAAAAACCTGAGGGGTGAACTATATGAAGAATGAGTTAAATAACTAAGAGTAGACGACAAGAGGTACTGCAGTAGTAGAGCTAGTTAAATCGCATACCACATAAAAACCTGTGGCCAAAAAGGATGACCGAATTACTAAAGCTGCCCGACTCTGACGACTAAAATGGAGCATCAGGACTTTCCGACGCAGTTTGGCGATACTATAGCGACGAAGAGCATGGACAAGCCTGTTTTTTTAAGAAGCATACGATTACTTTGGAAAGAATACGCAGGCTTTCGGAAGCATGCACGGGCTTTGAGAAACATTAGAAGGCTTTCGGAAGCATACGCAGGTTTGCGGAAGCAAAGGCAGCCTTTGAACAACACTGCCGAAGCATGTTTGTTTAACCACTTGGGTGAAACAACACAGCTAGGAATACGAACCAACAAACCGTTTCAGATATGCCTGTGTGTAAAACCAATATATCAATTTAACTGTTGAAGCAGATGCTAGTTTTACTACTTTGCTGAAACACACCTATGAACCAACGAAACGTTTTAAATATGTCTGTATGTAGCACCAATATACAAACCAGCCAGCTGAAGCAAATACTAGTTTTACTACTTGGCTGAGAAATACCTTGATCCAATGAACCGTTTCAAATATTTATGTATGGAAAACCAATACACCAAGTGAACTGATGAAGCAAATGTTAGCTCTACCACTTGGCTGAAATATACATACGAACCAACGAACCAACGAACCGTTTCAGATATGCCAGTATGTAAAACCAATATACCCATCTTGTTGTTGACATTTGCTACTACGCTTCGTTCTACGAACGGTAGCATACTCGATTTACCATCGACACAACCCTATATGATAAGAGTCAATTTGCCTTTAACGCCTCCGACTTGCACCACTAGCTCCGCAGGTCATATGCTCTGCTCTTCGCGCGCTTCATCTGCTTGCTAAACATATTCACGTACGGAGGCTTAGGCTTGCTCCTATTGCAAACAAAATTTTACATGCACTGACAGACGTTCATGACCATCATCCTATAGGAACTTTTTGGTCTAAAAACGTTGATTGAGTACGCGATCTGTGCTGATTGCATACTACATCGGTACCCATATTTGTCTTAAAATGAGTTTTGCCCTAATTTTGTGTAGATCTGATAAATTACGAACTGTTGCTGAAAGCACATCATAGATGTGCTCCAAGTCTCTACAGTCTTCTAGCCCTCTGACCCTCGGGAGGGACGACGGGCCGGAGGTCTAAAGGGCCTTACGGCCTTAGTTTGCCGTGAGAGTCTACCTAACTTGTTTCGGATAGCCGAAGGGCCGGAATTCTCAATGTGTGCCGATGTTGGAAGCACATGGACTGTTTGACGAGTTGTTGCATCACACAATTTAGGCTACTGGTGGAATATTTCGCAATTTGTGTGCACTTGTGCGCTATTATCAGACAGGCACATCTATTAAGCAAAATCAACACATGTTAAGAGAAATAAGCGACGCTGCGCTCGGTAAAGAGTTATGTTTAAGTCTGATGCATTTCCAATGTTTGTCTTAAAATGAGTTTTGCCCTAATTTTGTGTAGCTCTGATATTGCGAACTGTTGCTGAAAGCACATTATAGATGGGCAAAAGTCTCTTCAGTCTTCTAGCCCTCTGACCCTCGGGAGGGACGACGGGCCGGAGGTCTGAAGGGCCTTAGGGCCTTAGTTTGCCCTGAGGGCCTACCTAACTTGTGTCGGATGGCCGAAGGGCCGGACCGGAATTCTTAATATGTGCCGATCTTAGAAGCACATCGACTGTTTGAGTTGTTGCAGCAAACAATTTAGGCTACTGGTGGAATATTTCGCAATTTGTGTGCACTTGTGCGTTATTATCAGACAGGCACATCTATTAAGCGAAATCGGTACCTGTTAGGAGAAATAGGCGACGCTGCGCTCAGGAAAGAGTTCTGTTTAGGTCTGATGTATTTCCAATGTTCAACCGGGTTTTTGTTGTCACAGAAAGGTCATTCATTCTATTGAACAGCATGGACATGTATTCAGAACAATCAAAGCATCAAGGATAATATGTAATAAAGTATTACAGATCTTCTTGGAATTTCTTTGTCGGTAAAATCTCATTCCAATCTAAAAGTCAAAAGTAGAATCATAAACTTGGAGCATGGTTCTGGGCGTGGTAGAAGAAGGTCGTGTATCATATCGCTCATGAGGGTGTGTGATAGGCTAAAGATTAGATCAATGGTGTTTCCATTTTATGACGAAGCGCAATTTCTTGTAGTAACTAGCAGCTATGTAGTATACAGTATAAGCTACCTCAAAAAACCAGTTAAAAAGTTATAGTTATAAATAAGGACCGGAGTTGCATATTTTTGCATGTTTTTTCTGGAAAACACTGGACATCTGATACCCCGGATCTCCACGGGTCATGTCAGTTACCCGTTTTTATTTTGCACATTCTTGAATATTTTAGTGTTTTACAGCATATTTGCATATTTCGCCGTTTTCGGCCTATTTTTGCATATATTTTTCATTTCTTTTGCCAAAATATGGCTAATATTGCTTAGACTAAGGTTTACAATATGCATGTTAAGGCATATTTTGAGGTTTTAGTGCATATATGCGCATATTTTGAAATTTTTTAAGTGCATATATGGGCACATTTCAGGGTTTTTTAGTGCATATATAAATTTTTTTAATTTTTTTTTCAGTGCATATTGACCGATCCTAAGTTATAAACATAATATTCCAATAGCCAAAAACCATCAAGTTCATCAAGCATCATCAATTGAAAAATTATTACACTGGTTACAACTTCGAAAATTTCTTTCTTTCCTTATGGATGGAGAGGTTTCTCCGTATCATATCCATAAGGAATTCAGTGAATCTGTATATTTCAATTGAACACGACTGGATCGTTTTACGCGGCTGTTTTAATTTACGTTGCATGATTTCCTATGTCTCGGCAAAATCTAGAATTTTCTGACGGCGACCCTGGAGCAACGCTCCCCTGGAGATCTCAGGGTCAAAAGTCGGAAAAGGAATTATCGTTTTCACAGACTGGATAAGTAAGATAATCAACCACTCTTTATCAATTGCCATTAACTAACCTTCAACTCCCCTACACATCACATCAGCAAAATCACCATATGTAACAAAATGCCAGTCCCTGAGTCAATTCAGCTTACTAGTCTTCATTTCTCAACGCCATAAGACCCTGGACTACATGGAAATGCGTTTTCTACCAGTCACGTGGAATAACTATGAAGTCTTGACAGACAGAGTGGTGATGTATGCATAAAAGCCTTCCTTCCTGTCGAAAATGGCATTCGGCCCGAGTTTTAACTTTAGTAGGACAGCAATCAGAGCACGCAACCTCACCAAAAATTTGTAATCAGAAAAACTATGTATTACTGTAACTAAATTGGAAGTAACAATTTTCACATTATAGCATAAAAATAAACTAAATCCCAAATAGCTATATCTGCAAAAGAACATTGTTCCTAATGCAAAGTTGAATAGCCTGCGGTTATGTCAAATAAATTCGATTACTATTACTAATATTAAAAGTAGAATCATAGACATAGAGTCTGTAGCCTAAGCAGAAATACATTGTCAGAGAAGCTGCATAATGTCAGAGGAAATGTAAACCTTTTTAGAAATCCTATTTGTATTACTCAACTATTCAAGGTCATAAGAACCGGTGAAAGATACTACATAATACAAATAACTTGCTCTAAAATACGAATGCTTTACTTTGACCCTTTTTTACAGTACCGACTTCTGATCTGATGTAAATAAGGATGCGCAAGGGTGGTACAATTGTTTTCGAATTTAAGGCAAACAAATATATACAGCAATCAACTCTACCATTTCATGTTTGTTTTCCTTATTTGTAAACTACCGGCATTAGATTTCAACTGTGCTGTTTGGTATAAACGGAAATAGAGGCGTAAATTGACAAACTAAATATTTGAAATATTTTTTTGTCCTCTAATTGCAGCCAAACGCAAAGCGTACGTTCATTTCCCAATCCCTGCATTATGATTCTAGACATTATGATATAAAGCCTATGCGGACCTTGTATTACTTTTGAGAGATATTTGCTGCTGATTTAGACAAGTGTCTCACAAATAATATGGCTTTTTCTTAAGACACACACATCCGAGACAAAAATTTGCTTCGGTTTATGCATTTTGACCACAGCAATGATTAAGAATAGTAGAGTTTGAAATATTCAGTATACACAATAACACAACCTCAAATCATGGCAAAAAATCTCTCCCGCCATGCTTCATTAACTAAAGGCTCTATTTTTCTGAATCACTCATAAGCAATGCGGACGTATCGGTGTGACTTTCGGGTTCGGAGTATACCAATTCAAAAAAGGTACTCAGTGATTTTTTAAAAAATTATATTCTGGAACTTGTAGTGGACTAGAGACGGTTACAAGTGTAGTAGCTCATATCTATTCTCCAGGAACTAGCCATTCCCTTTCTTTTAATGATTCTACACTGTAAACAATCTTGTTTCGGAAAAACTCTAATAAAAGTAAGATATGAAGTTGTCTCACCATTCGCTAATTTGAATTAAATTTTATTAAACTGAGATTCCAGAAAACACCAATGAGATTTTTATTCTCTTAAAGGTTCGAAATTCGTAACTGTAAATGCTGTACTGATTCAGCTTCTGATTAACCTCTTTCCGTGGCGTGCTATTTCAGTCTTTTCTTGTGCAGTAAGTGGGCTCTAAGTAGTTCTACACTTCAACTTTTGAACATTGTGTCTTTTACTTCGGTATTTTCGGATTCGCATTCAATGCTGAAACGCACAATTATGGACTCAAGAAAACGTTTCGTAGCAAAAATAATGTCAAGAAACTTAACGTCCAGCTTGAGAATAGTCAAACATTCAAAGCGAATTAAGCGACGCTGCGCTCAGGAAAGAGTTATATTTAAGTCTGATGTATTTCCAATATTTGTCTTAAAATGAGCTTTGCCCTAGTTTTGTGTAGCTCTGATATATTACGAACTGTTGCTGAAAGCATACTATAGATGGGCAAAAGTCTCTTCAGTCTTCTAGCCCTGTGACCCTCGGAAGGGACGACGGGCCTGAGGTCTGTAGGGCCTTAGGGCCTTAGTTTACGCTGAGGGGCCTACCCTACTTGTGTCGGATGGCCGAAGGGCCGGAATTCTCAATATGTGCCGATCTTGGAAGCACATGGACTGTTTGACGAGTTGTAGCATCACACAATTTAGGCTACTAGCGAAATATTTTGCAATTTGTGTACACTTGTGCGTTATTATCAGACAGGCACATCTATTAGGCGGAATCGATACCTGTTAAGAGAAATAAGCGACGCTGCGCTCAGGAAAGAGTTCTGTTTAAGTCTGATGTATTTTTAATGTCCAACCAGGTTTTTATAGTCGCAGAAAGGTCACTCATTCTATTGAACAGCATGGACATGTATTCAGAACAATCAAAACATCTAGGATAATATGTAATAAAGTATTACAGATCTTCTTGGAATTTCTTTGTCGGTAAAATCTCATTCCAATCTCAAAGTCAAAAGTAGAATCATAAACTTGGAGCATGGTTCTGGGCGTGGTAGAAGAAGGTCGTGTATCATATCGCTCATGAGGTTGTGTGATAAGCTAAAGGTTAGATCAATGGTTTTGCCATTTTATGACGAGGCGCAATTTCTTGTAGTAACTAGCAGCTATGTAGTATACAGTATAAGCTACCTCAAAAAACCAGTTAAAAAATTATAATTATAAACATATTATTCCAAAAGCCAAAAAACATCAAGTTCATCAAGCATCATCAATTGCAAAATTCATTAAACTGGTTACAACTTCGAATATTCGTCTTTCCTTCCTTATGCTGGATGAAGAGGTTTCTCCGTATCATCTCCATAAGGAATTTAGTGAATCTGCATATTTCAATTGAACAGGACTGGGCCGTTTTACGCGGCCGTTTTTATTTATGTTGCGTTATTTCCTATGTCTCGGCGAAATCTAGAATCTTCTGACGGCGACCTTGAAGCAACGGACCCCTGGAGATCTCAGGGTCGAAAGTCGGAAAAGATTATCGTTTTCACAGACTGGATAAGTAAGCTAATCAACCACTCTCTATCAATTGCCCTTAACTAACCTTCAACTCACTACACATCACATCAGCAAAATCACCATATGTAACAAAATGCCAGTCCCTGAGTCAATTCAGCTTACTAGTCTTATTTCTCAACGCCATGAGACCCTGGACTACCTGAAAAGGCGTTTTTTACCAGTCACGTAGAATGACTATGAAATCTTGACAGATTTAGTGTTGCTGTACGAATAAAAACATTCCTTCCTGTCGGAAATTCATTCGGCCTGAGTTTTACCTTTATTAGGACAGCAATCAGAGCACGCAACCTCACTAAAATTTGTAATCAGAAAAACTATGTATTACTGTCTAACCAAATTGGAAGTAATAATTTTCACATTATAGCTTATAGCATAAAAACAAACTAAATTCCAAATAGCTATATCTGCAAAAGAACACTGTTCCAAACGCAAAGTTAATTAGCCTGCGGTTATGTCAAATAAATCCGATTACTATTACTATTATTAAAAGTAGAATCATAGACATAGAGTCTGTAGCCTAAGCAGAAATACATTGTCAGAGAAGCTGCATAATGTCAGAGGAAATGTAAACCTTTTTAGAAATCCTATTTGTATTACTCAACTATTCAAGGTCATAAGAACCGGTGAAAGATACTACATAATACAAATAACTTGCTCTAAAATATGAATGCTTTACTTTGACCCTTTTTTACAGTACCGACTTCTGATCTGATGTAAATAAGGATGTGCAAGGGTGATAAAATTGTTTTCAAATTTAAGGCAAACAAATATATACAGCAATCAACTCTAACATTTCATGTTTGTTTTCCTTATTTGTAAACTCGCGGCATCAGATTTTTAAATGTGCTGTTTAGTATAAACGGAAATTAAGGCGTAAATTGACAACCTAAATATTTGAAATATTTTTTTGTCCTCTAATTGCATCCAAACGCAAAGCGTACGTTCATTTCCTAATCCCTGCATGAAGATTGTAGACATTATTATATAAAGCCTATGCGGGCCTTGTATTACTTTTGAGAGATATTTGCTGTTGATTTGGACAAGTGTCTCACAAATAATATGGCTTCTTCTTAAGACACACACACCCGAGACAAACATTTGCTTCGGCTTATGCATTTTGATCACAGCAATGATTAAGAATAGTAGATGCATTTTGATCTAGAGTTTGAAATATTCAGTAAACCCAATAACACAACCACAAATAATGGCAAAAAATCCCTCCGCCATGCTGCAACAACTAAAGGCTCTATTTTTCTGAATCACTCATAAGCAATGCGGACGTTTAGGTGTGACTTTCGGGTTCGAAGTATACCAATTCAAAAAAAAAGCTACTCAGTAAATTTTTTTAAAATTAAATTCTGGAACTTCTAGTGGATTGGAGACGGTTATAAGTGTAGTATCTCAGTTCTATTCTCCAGAAACTAGCTATTCCCTTTCCTTTAATGATTCTAAACTGTAAACAATCTTGTTTCGAAAAAACTCTAATAAAAGCAAGCTATGAACTTGTCTCACCATTTGCTAATTTGAATTAAATTTTATTAGACTGAGTTTCCAGGAAACACTAATGAGATTCTTATTCTCCTAACGGTTCGAAATTCGTTACTGTAAATGCTGTACTGATTCAGCTTCTGATTGACCTCTTTCCTTGACGTGCTAATTCAGTCTTTTCTTGTGCAGTAAGTGGGCTCTTAGTAGTTCTACACTTAAACTTTTGAACATTGTGTCTTTTACTTCGGTATTTTCGGATTCGGATTTAATACTGAAACGCACAATTATGGACTCAAGAAAACGTTTCGAAAATAGTGTCAAGAAACTTAACATCCAGCTTGGTAATAGTCAAACATTCAAATTAATGACACATTTCGTATGCCCTCGCAGTGTATTACAGTTACTAGTTGTGAAGTCATTCTAACATATAAAATCTGGGTTATAAGCAGGTTTGTACGATACCTAAGTGCTACTCGGCAAAATATACGGTTATTCTGAAGGAAATTATTAGCAATTATGTGGAATTCATATCCTCAAAAATTCTAAAAGCTTTGTAAAAATATTGGAATCTGCAATAATACAAACCATTCGTCGATTGAAATCGATACGCCTCTCTAGATAAGTCCCGTTTAACATGACATATTGGAAAATGCTCTCGATTTTCGTCATTTCCGGAAAACTTGGAAGTTCTTTGGAAGTGTCGGTGTGCGCGTATATTGCTTTGTGCATCAAAATATATGTACGTTCCCGCATTAGTATATCGTCGGAATTATGAAGCTTTGAAGCAATCCTTTCATTAGGATAAATTGAGGACAGATGAGGAGATAAACTTCGTTCTTTCATGCGAGAGTGAGAGCCACACATGAAACAAAGTCAACATACGAGAAACGAGAATGTGAGAACATATTGCATCACAATGTAAGTTGTACTGAACAAACATTTGTAGTCTACGATAGAATTACATGTGGTTTCCGGGTTTAATGATTAGAGACTAAAACACTGAAAATGACAAAAATATTCTATGTGCAGCGATAATCAAATCTGTAAAATGATCAGAGTGACGAAGACAAAGAAAAGGACGTTCCTGCTGCTTTGATATATGGCGTGGACGTGAGAATCATCGTATTCCGCAGATGGCTGGAATCATCTCTGAGGACTTGATTATCAACAGTAAATTATGAAGAACTCACAATATAATTGTAATTGTGTACCTCCTTGCATAGTGTAAAGCTCCTCAAGAATCCGGAAGGCTGACGCGTGCGTTGGGCACGACCTGCCAGATGGCGGTATTTGAGCCATCGACTCCAGGACTTTATATATATGATTGACATTATTTTGTTTGTTTGTATTTCATTACGACATATCGAAAGTACACGGAAACTGTGACTAATTATTGGTCAGTACGCTGTGCGATTGCAATTATTTGAATTGCAATAGTAATCCTCTCCAATATAAGTAAATTAAATATTTCGACGGTTTGGTAGACAAAACAAATATTACTAGGTTAATCATTTGTGCATAAATTCGATCCAAACCAGGCATGGATGTCAAATGGAATCGGTACCAAGTATGATGCTGTAAATAAGGATTGTACGAGTGTTACACTTTTTTTCAATCGTATACTAATCAAAATATTGAAGCTATGTGCTCTGATTCACGTAAGGTTAGGCAAAAGAAGGTTAGACAAAATGAGAAAAAATCGGAAAATCAGGCAAGGTAGAAGGTTAGGCAAACCCGATTTTTATGTCCGGAAATGTTAGACAAATTGAATTATTTATGGCCTATTATTGCCAAAATATTATTTTATAGAATTTAATCAAACAACTATAGTACAATGCATTACACTCTATCTACTCTTTATTTTGCATTTTCCGTCTGTCCGTCTGTCCGTCTGTTCGCGATTATCTCGACACTGGGAAGCGGTGCAGGGTCATTTGAGGTCTCAAAAGCTTCGCACTGACCCAGGTAAGCTAATGAAGTATAGTTGACTCCGATCGGATGACCCCGTAACCCGTAAGTGACCCAAAAACCGAAAAATTGGTCAAAACTTGACTTTCCCTTTCGAATCAGAAATAGGTAAAGAGGAACACTTTAGTTCAATTCCAAAGTTAATTGTAAATTTTTTTGACCCCCTGATCTTAGAGTGACCCTAAAACCGAAAAATTGAGCAAAACTTTAATTTTCTCCAGAAAAACAATATTGTAAGTAATGAAAGCGTTTGCTCAAGTATAATAGTAAAGATAGAGTTTGTTTTGAACCCATGACCCCAGAGTAACCATAAAACCGAAAAATTGACCGAAATCTCGAATTTTACTGCATCAGAAATAGGTATAGGCTGAAAAACTTAGTTTTATACAAATATGGAGTTTGTTTGTCTTTGCTGCCCCAAAGTGACCAGGAAAATAAAAAAAGTGAAGATAATGCGTTTGTTACATAGAAATTGAGAGGCTAAAGTTAAGCAAAGGTCAGGGTGGGCTATATTTGCAGTTCGAAAGCTGTTATGGAATCAGTTTAAGTTGAAAAGAGATGTGGATAGGATGTAACGGGTTAGGAAATGAAACAATCAAGGATTGAGAAGCAGAATTTGATTGGTTACAATAAAATATGAGAAAGGAGTAATTTGTCCCTGACCAAATTTAAAAAAAAGCGATGTGGTCACAGAACCGGGTTTAAATAGAAAAGGAGCATTGTTACGGAATTAAAGTAGATGTAAAGTGGTCCAGGAACGAGTTTAAGTTGAAAACTTATATGGAGAAAATGTGACGGGTTTTAAAACAAGCAAAAGTTTAGAAAGATTTGCAGATTGAGGTGTGGAAAACAAGCAAGCTTCATGAACTGGTTTAAGTCGTATTTATAAAAGGAGGATGTATCCCGTGTTGAAGAATATCAAAATTTTGTGTGGAACAGAATTAAGTTGAAAAAAAATGTTGAGATAAGTGACGGTTTTATAGCTGAAGTTTACCGAAGAGAACGTTACAGTTCTAAGCTAAGAGGGGGAGAAAAATCTAACGGGTTGGGAAAAGATACGGGAAAGTGGTGGCATGAAGTTGAAAACAGATATAGATAGTATTGAGAAAACAGAATCACACAAATCAAGAATTGACAAACAGAACTTGAGCAAACGACAAGAAACGAGTGTCAGGGGAGAATCAGAAAGGAGAATACCTAAATCACGGGTTGTGAAGAAAATTAAAACAGGTCGTAGAAGAGGACTGGAATTTAGAATATATACTGCAAGCTGAGCTTCATAATAAAAATGCAACGAAAAATTTTTTTTTGTCTAATCCTTTAAATCATAAGTCCCCCGTCCGTAGGACGGGCTTCCAGCTAGTATACCATAAAGATCAGGGACACACAACATGATTTCTTAACTTAACCTTTTTAATCATCTCTATATAAAACGAGCGGAGCAAATGTCACGCTGGTCGTGGTCACAATAATAATTTTCAGTTCCATCAACTGCAAATTTTCCAGGATAAGTTTAACCAGAAATAACTAACCATTTTTTGGCATTTCGGTCAATTCTACTTCAGTATCTACTTAAAAAAATAAGAAACTCAAGCTCAAAGCTATTTCTTAAACATAAACATTCTACTAATGTAGATAGAAGGTCTCATCTACATGATTACATACGATAAAAGTTTTTTAGCTGCATGAATTTGATTAGGCCTAAATACTTCAATTTGCTTAACCTTCTCGGACAGCGAAATCGGTTTTGCCTAACCTTCCACTACGTATGATTTTCTATTTTGGATAACCTTCTTTTTTCAAACCTTCCGACTACCATGAGCTCTGCCTTCTCACGTTTGTTTTCCTGATTTGTAAACGCATATCATCAAATTTCATCCGCGTTCTTTGCATACGACAAACAATGGCATAATTATAACGTAATAGAATAAAGTGAAACTATAAATTGGGGACCTCACCACTCTTTGTCAGTTTTTGGAACGCGGTGAAGTATTTGTGTCCTGTCCACTTATTGCATCCCAGAGCAAAGTGTAAACCAACTTTGCCATCTCTGCAATACAATTGAAATATCTGTGGGTAAGCGTCATATTGCATTTAATGCTTATTAATTAGGCAATTGTCTTTATTTGTCTTTTAAGTTACTCTGTGTGAGAGCATTCGAAAGGCTCAGAATTTATACGGTTTCCTGTAAGAAATAAAGATGTTAAGCTGTGATATTCAAAGGCAGTTGAAAACTGCACGCCTTTAGTTTTCAAAACGAATGGACCGAATAGCTTAAGCGTGGGCCAAATCGTTCCGTAGCTCAAAAACCCAGCACACTGAGCCAAATTTTCTTGGATTCAACAGTAGCTACTGTAGAAGGTAACACTAAAAAGAACCCGTCAGACGAACGGAGGACTTTGTGATTTGATTCCTGAACAAACATTCACTCGTTACGTTGCAACCGTATTAAAATAATATATATAATCATTTTGTTGACCTTTGACCGTTCAAAATTCCAATCCGCTTAATTTATCTAGTCCATGTCATATGTCGTTTTCCAACGGTTGATTTGTTTCCAAGAGGTGTATCTAATTCCAATACGGGGCATTCCTACTTTTCTAGTTTCAACTAAAACCCGTTATATTACTCCCATCACTTCGTGGTTATGTGTAAATCCGTTCCGTTTGTCTTCTCGCTTCGTGGTTAGGTGTAAACCCGTTACATTTTCCGGCTACTTGTATGTCAATTCTACCTTCCAACATTTGCTATTCCATCCCGTTTCGAGAGACAGAGACATGCCCATTCGCTGTTTTTAGTCATTTACATTTTTTCATTCCGTTTTTAAATTAAGTTTGACTGTAATCACAATTTTAGGTTTCGAGGAGAAGTCAGATTTTGAGTTTTTTTTTTAAATTTTTTGGTTCCCAGGTAACTAAAAGGTCAGGGTCAGGGTGTCAAACAAACTCCATAATTTACATTTGAATCGAACACACGCTTTTATTCCATAAAATTCCAATGTGTACAATAAATTAAATTTTGGTATTTTTTTTCTATTTTTCGGTCACTCTGTGGTCAAGGGATCAAGCAAACTCCACAATTAACATCTAATTTTGAACAATCGCTTTCATCAAAAAACGGGGTCATCCGATCGGGGATAGCTATACTTGCTTTGCTGAACTGAATCGGTAGGAAGCCATTGATACCCCAGCTGACCCTGCAGAACTTTCCAGTCTTGAGGTAAGCGAACACACTGACGGACGGACGTACACACAACAAAACGTAAGTGAGATAATTGTGAATTGCTAGGTACGGCGAATTTATATTCATAAACCAATACCAAAATAACAGTGGTACGCGTTCCCATGCCCTGCGAACTTTTATTGAATTATATGGTTGTAAACAAACCTGACTCACCTTGTCAAACTTACTAGCCAGTATAATCGCGCTAATTTTACCGAGAAATCTCGGTCCTCTGGGCTTCGGAATGGTGAGAAACAAGCTTACCCCTGACTGTGTTTCTTCTACACGTCAGATGAGAACTTATTTTTGGAACTTATTACGGTGAGCTAAATTTGAACATGTTCGAGGGTTGTTTGTACCGATTTTGTAAAAGTTGTAAAACAGACAAAATTGAATCAACTGGGCTGAAACTTTCAACACATTTAATAAAGCAGTAGCCGAGTATACTTTGCAGTGAAAATGGATAAAAATATCCATAAACAATTTTTCTTGATTAAAATTCTTACTTGAAGTTTTTCATTTCTTCAGACCATTCCTCTCCTAATATCTTTTCTCATTATATTTTGTCTTCCTAGTATTAGTAATCTTTGATGGTCTTCCCAAGACCATACAATTCTTAGAATATGCTCAACTCTTCATGTGCTGAAATTGAGCTTTCTTTTGTTTTATAAATTTTTTAAGTAGCGAAAAAATTGTTTTTGGGTGATTTGAAAAATAAATTACCCTCGTCTGTACTACTTGGTGAAATCTCTTGAAAGTTTTAACAAAAAACATGGCAGTCCATATCTGCTGAATTGATTAGCGAAAATATGCAAAGTCAAAGATTTTGATATTTTGAATGTTTTAATGAAAAACTAACTAAAAGACTAAAATTGAATTATAAACTGTGTCTAAAAATATTTTACCCAAGTTATTGCTGCATGGTTAAACATGGTAAAATTACTTTACATTTGGTGGAAGTTTCATTCCAGTTCATTCATTGCTGTTTGTTTTACAGCTTTTTAGAATTCGATAAAAAATATTGAACAACCCTCATACTTATTCAATAAATAAGTTCTCATCAGACGTGTAGTCAGGTAGAGCTTGTTTCTCACCATACATAAGGCCAATGCGTTTCCAAGCCCAGAGGACCGAGATTCTCGGGAACATCAGCGCGATTATGTTCGCTAGTGTCAAACTTTATAGTTTAACTCATTGTTTTTTTTAATTTAAGGAGCAATGCGTCTACCAATTCGTGGAACGTTATGTCGCCACATGTTGTGGAAGATTCTACATCCAGTTGCGGGATTCTCCTTGACATTCCTCGTCCTGTTCAACTTGCTCTACTTGCAAAACTCGGTGGAACTTGTGATAACGACTTCGATCGCCGGTGGCGTGGGTCTCATCATTGCTGCTGGAATTGCATTTTCAAAAACTGCTCGTTGCGTCTCAATTCTCTCAATTCCGCATTTGACATCGCAGCAAGGTCGTCTTATCCTCTTGTCTCTAGTTACGGGACTACTACTTGGAGGACCTGTAGCCAATATCACCACTAATACACAAGAGGTTGCGAAAATTGTCTCATGTGTGGGCAACCTATCCCAGCAACATGCTCTTGCTTTAAAAGAAGCTTATCAGGGAGCCTACGATGATATTACGGAAGCTGTCAGGAACAGTAAGGAAGCTCTGGACAATCTTTCAAGAGGTCTTGACAAAGTTCTTGACCCGATTTCAGACGGACTCGAAGCTGTAAGCCAGAGTGTCACAAATGTCAAAAACTCAATTTCCGAAGCAACGAGCATGTGCAAAACTCAAATTGAAGCAGCTGGATCAAGTTGTCGCCGAGCAATCAGTTCTGAGTGCAAGCTTAGGAAAAAGCGTCAAATTTGGAATATTGGGGAGAAAATCAAAGAAACTTTCAAAGGGATTGGTCATAAAATTGAAAACGGTGTTCTTGGCGTAGGTAGCAAAGCTCGCGAAGGGGCATGTAACGTCCCATGGTTAGTGGGCTCACCAGTTTGTGATGCGTTAAGTAGTGTGAACGGCGTGTGCACTCCGTTTAACAAAGTTAACGAAGCGGTTGGCAAAGTGCTGACCAAAGTATTAGATTCAATGCGAGATTTTAAGGACCTCTTCATAATTGACATTAGCTACAAGGATTCAATTCATTCCAAAACAAGTTCCAGTGTGAACGGTACTGAAATCCGTGAGAACATCAAATCTGAATATGAAGACTTATTCAAGAGAATCCAATTTGTGATTCGTATCATCCAGTACATTCTACTTGGGACCATTCTGTTGATTCCGTTAAAAGCCTGGATGTACCTCCGCAGCTATTTACAAAACAAAGATAAAGAAACTTCAGAAGCAATGAAGAAAGAGAACCCGATGATACAAATTGTCATGATCCTGATTCATTTCCTGATTACCGCCTCAATTTGTTTATTTGACTACCTCCTCTACTATATTCAACACGTTGTGGAGACGAAGGGAGAAATAAGTTTTGAGGCGAGTGGAACAATGGGAGTCTCCTTGGATATTCGAAGTACGGCTTTTCAGAAAATTATTGACAGTTTTATGCATGACTTTGATGTGGACCGCCGACACAACTTTACCACTTCCACCGCTTCCTGTTTACCAAGCCCAACCAAACCATCATTTTCAATTGTAATTCCAGTCGCGATTATCTATGTTGTCATAATTGGCTTAACTATTCTTGGAAACAGTATTCTGAAAGAACGCATTCAGATTGTCCACCGCTTTTATCCTGCAAAAAATGTTGATGTCTCTATGATTTCATAATTATTGTACTACCAAACACCAGTCACATCTTGATTTTCCAAGATTTGAGTTTACTGTGAGGCAAAAACTGAATCGTAGATATGATTACGCTTATAAATATAAATACAGCTACGAAGTATTTGGTACGAACTTTCTTCTGTAGGAGTCTTGAGTTAAGAAACTCTTAAAACGATAGATCAAGCGGAATATTTTAATTATATGGATTCTACTTTGCCTAGTATATACGACATATTGAAGAACTATGTTAAATCCTGATTTTTTATGTTTTATTTTTAATTTATTTCAGTTAAATCGAATTAGTTACTTACCTATCATATTTAGTTTTCGATTTATGAAACATCTGTTTTTGATTCAGCTGACTTGTTATTCGAGTATTTGATATCACAAAATAAATAAATCCAAATCTCGTATTTATTTAAATTCAGTACGGGTATTTTGTCAATGTTGAGGTACTTTTACTTACTAACATATGTTTATCCATTGATACAGTTGCTGTTTTCGCTCTAATTTAAAAATTTCTGTTGCACGTTTTTGTAACAATTTGGTCATATTTGTTGCATATTTCGATTGAGAAATTAAATTAAGTGAAATATTAATGAAATACTTCAGTTCCTTTCCTACTCAGCAGAACTTTGCAACTTTGGTTGACTCTAATGCCTTGTTTCCATTCGAAACCAAAGCGGAAGTTAATTTATCATTCACTGCAGGACGATTCAAGACTTTTGTTGTAAAAGCTATATTGAATTTAACATTCTGCACATTTGTTAGATTTCCCAAACCCTTTTCTGGGTAATGTGCCGTCCAGTAGGCGCAGTCATCTGGGCGCCGTCACTCGGGTGTGTCGCGGTGCCGTCATTTGAGCGCCGTCAACTGGTCGCCGTCATTTAGGCTCCGTCGTTTGGGCACAGGTACATTTGGGCGTAGCCACTGCCCAAATAGGTCTGCGCCCAATGGAGAGCGCCCAGATATGTGCCGACTCCAAGTGATGGCTCCCAGATGATCCCGCACACTTGACGTAGAATTGCCAAGCCCTGCACACTATTCGAATTTCGGACTGTTAACACACAGCAACAGCTCATTATTAAACGAGATGGATTATTGTCTATTTTCTTGATGAATTTAATTAATTACTGGATAACAAGACTCTCACATCTCTTCTCTTCTTCAATAAATCCAACCTTACTCTACACATCCTATTTGCGTAGTGGTCTTCCGTCGGCCTATATTTATCGGTTAGAAATGTGATAGCTTTGTCGAACAGTCAGGCCCTCTGGGCCTTTGGCCATTCAGCCTCCGGCACTTCAACCAATATAAGGCCCTCCGGAGGGCGAATTGGCCTTCTTTGTGTTTTCCTAATGCTTATATATAGGGAAAAGCCTTCCGGCTCTCTGGAGGGCTGGAGGGCCTAAGTTGGGTCGGAGGGAAGGAGGCTCAAGCTGGCTCGGAGGGCTGAAGGGCCTAATTTGGCTCAGAGGGCCGGAGGGCCTAACATCAGCTCATCTATGCCCCACCCAACCTTTTAAACAGAAATATGCAACAGAAAGCAAGAGCGATATGTGCTCGATAGCATATCACACTATAGAGTTTTTGTGAGCTAATGATTAATTACACCCAAATAAAAGTATTTACAGCTACAACCTCCCGACCGGAGACCAAAGTATTTCCGGATGTCAGATGAACATCTACGCATTTTATACGCAATGCAAACAAAAAATTCAACAATTTCAAAAAAAAAGAAGAGTTACGTGAACGGTCCTAGCAAGTGAAATTGAAAGTACGTTTATTTTCAGTATGATAGCAAATAAAAGTAATGCTGCACATGCGTTTTTGATGAAGAGTAAAATATTTTTATCCAAATTTAATACCATCAATAGCAATAGTTGAAAAAAAAAAGAAGTCTTATTCTAGAATTTCACAAGTTTGCATTACGCCTGCACAAAAAATATCTAACGCGTATATACAAAACGCTATAAGCCATTTCCCACGGGTCGGTTACTTGAGATTGTACTGCGTATTTAATATTGATCGTCAGAAGTCAGAATTGATGACAGATGAACTGATTGTCTTTTGTTTTGTTTTATTTTTACAGTGGCTTTCTCAACAGTTGGATTGCCTTGCGAGAAGGAATATTGTTGCTGTCTATCGGATCACTCCTGATTCTCAGTTGGGTTCTTACATCCATTTTCAGCGTTCAGCTCAAGGGAGTTCGGAATTTTGAGCAAAGATCTACTTCAAGTGACACCGAATTTATTGTGCAGCAATTGTCTCGTTCTTTAGACCTCTACTCCTGAAAAATCGTTTAATTTAGTATCCAAAATAGGGAGAGCACTGTCTATAAAATGTTGCATGGATTACAGTACACTAATTATTCATGTTTATTTGCTTATCGTTCAAACCTATTGCTGGATCTCAATCTGGTTAAGGCCCGAAAGAGCATTTTATGTTAATTGCTAAACTAATTTTGCGCAAGATATACATTCCAATAAATAAATTTTGCAATAACTAAAGACGCTGATGTGATGTCTCTCGAATATTTTAATCAGAATGAAAATTCAGGTACAGGAGACACTGCATTATATTTATTTATTTCGAATCGTTTTAATTTAAGCCCTTTCATGGTAGTTTGTCTGGCACTTATCGCATATTTTTATATATTTTATCAAGTCGCAGTACTTGTTAATGTGAATGGAATCGATTATTCTACAGAAACTTAGCCTAACGTACTCAGCTGTATCTGAACTTAACTGCTGCTGAACTCTGAACTCAGTTAAGCAGAGTGTGAGATACGACGTACAGTACTACTTTTTCCACATTTTTTTACGTTTCGCTCATCCATCAGTGTCGCGAAAATGATTCATAATAACAAGCATTTTTTTAAATACTCGGGAAAAGACATTAAATATTCTGTTCCAAGTTCGAATTTGTTTGCTGCCAGCTCCAGATTAGTATCAAAGAGCTTCAAACGAGAAGTTAAAGGCACAAGATCCAAAACAATTATCTACATGTAAGCCAAGAGCCTATGAGCGATTCATATTTCTTTCGAACGATAGTTAATTTTGATGAATTGGACAAGTGTCCCGCAAATTTAGGGCTTCTTCCTACGTCACACGTACCTGAGACAAACTGATTTGTTTGCTTGAGCATATGTTTTTTCTACACAGCAACTAATACGAATACTAAACTGAAATGTACACCAAATCCAAGATCACAACTTCAAATCCCTACTGCCACTTGACATGACAAAAAGAAAGCGATGTGCACTGAGAAATTTTGGGTACAATAATTGGTAGTTTTGTGGAGTTTCCTGCACTTTTGCCTCTATCCTGCTTCAAGAAATATGTTATCAATTACTCAAAGGCTCAACGTGTCAATGCTAAGATAAACTGCGTATGAGGTTTTGAATTTGACAAAATAGGAGTAAATAAGATGATTTGCATATAAGCTCCTGCGTTTGACAAAACAGGAGATACTGACGTTAAAGCTAACGTAAGGTTAACAGAACATGAGCTAATTTTGACAAAACAGGAGTCACTGACAGGAAAAATAGGATGAAGTACAAACGAGCTGGTGACGTTGACTAAACATGCCGCCAATGATTTATCTTTTTGAACGACTATCACGGGGTTGAGTTGAGTCCAGGTATCAGGTTAAAAATTATTACTATTTGAAAATTAAATGGACCACTATCTATTATTATATCAAATATTTGCACTGCGAATATTGTTGACCTCATTTTGAGCATTTGTATTTCACAACGACCCAATATCGACAGTACACGGATATTGTGGCTTTAATTAGTCAATGCACTTGCAATGCACTGTAATTGTGATTTTCTGCGGTATATGTAAGCCAAACAGTTTGATGGGTAACTAGACAAAACAAATATTAGTGGATTATTCATTTGTGTATAAACCCGATCCGAGCCAGGCATAGATGAAAAATCGGTCCCTAGTACGTCTGATGTAAATAAGGATGTGTACGATTTGCGAATAGTACAACGTTTTTCGATTGTGGCACTAACGAAAAATTGCAAGGAATGAACTCTACCATTTAATTTTGTTTAAATTTCCCTTATTTTTAAACGCATGACATCAAATGGCATCTGTGTTGTTCTCCACGAAAGGGACACGACACACAAATAATAACGTAACAGGCGAAAAAGTGAGGCTATAAATTGTGAACCTTAATGCTTTTCGTTTGCCAATTCTCGGAACGCTGTGAAGTATTTGTATCCACTAATTGTATCCAATTACAAAATTACAATATCCATAAAAAGTGAAGATTAATTTTCCCATCTCTGCAAGACAAGTTGGACATTTCTGGGTAAGCGTTATATTGCATTTAAGTGTATATAACTTTACAGTTGCTGGAATTTTGCAATTTCCCCACTATGAATTCTCGGCAAAAATTGTGAATTCTGAAGATTTGAGTCTAGCCTACTTGAACTAGTCCACAGATTTCAACCTTGAGTCGCTTAACCCTCGCAGCACTGACTGGCTATGTATGGATATCTCACAATTTTTCAGGAAATAAATCTCTGAAAGAAGTTTAACCTATTGTACGGCCAGAAAGTGTAGTGCCATCTTATCGGCAAAGAGAAGATAAGCCCCATAGTCCAGCACAGGGCTTATGTTCTCCTTCCTGATAAGAGGGCTCTACACTTTCTGGCCGTACAACAGGTTGTTGGGATTTTTAGTAGCTGTTCTAAATACGATTAACTATACTGGTGAATATTTCCAGACCAAATATCCTTATGCATTCGGCTGTAAAAAATATTTCGTCAAGATCCGTTCCACAAAAATTTCCCATGCAAAACTTGAAGTCCTAACTGGGTGTATATTCTTCACACGGAAAATGCGGTATTAATATAGTATGCGATCACCGAGATCGCCTACTATACCAAAGGTTTTTTTGATATAGTATGCGATCACCGCGATCGCGTACGATATCAAATGTTTTTTGGGTACTTATTTTGAATATATTTTTTTTGGAATTTGAGTACTAAGACTACTTCTGCTTCAGATTTTATTTTGGTAGAACTTTCAAATGATATTTTATAAACTGCAGACATCAGTCGATCTAGATAGA
>JAQFXZ010000168.1:0-28063 GCA_034694025.1 Ceratophysella scotica | reverse complement strand
ATACTTCATTAGCTTACCTGGGTCAGTACGAAGCTTTTGACACCTCAACTGACCCTGTAGCACTTTCCAGTGTCGAGCTAAGCGAACACAGACGGACGGACAGACGGACGGACGGACAGACGGACAGACGGACGGACGGACGGACGGAAACTGCAAAATATATAAGAGATAAATCTATGAAATAATTAGGAGCTGGAGTTGCTGGATAGGACCTTGTTTGGTGGGCGACTCTTTCGCAGTGTTCTAACTTTTGTGAGTTCTGAAGTGAAGCATGGTCGGAGCAAGCAGCGGAACTTGGTGCTCGTGGAGAAGTTCACGGCTCAGCTGTCGGGAATGGAGTCAAAGGTGGAAAAAGAATTCTCTGAAGGGCAAGATGAACTGAAGCCTATTGCCTTTGCAGCTCTCTTCGTATTTGCCTCCACGCTTCTGGCACCCACCTTCGATATCAAGCGCGGATTCAAAAAGGCTTGGGATGTTTTGAAAAAAATCCCGGCTGTTCCCATTGGCGGCTTCCTCTGGACACCGGACACCTTTCTCAACTCCTTTCATTTGGGAAGTAATAACTTCTTTGATGCAAGAATACTCGCAACCCAAAGTAGTCTGCGTGTCAAATTTCTGGAGAATAGAGTCAATTCCGTGCCCAGAGATGTTGCGTTGGGTTATGTGGGAGTGAGCTCCTGGTCAGTACGACTTCAAGAAGCAATGTACGGAAAGGAATCGAGTCAACTGACGAGAGAAGACCTTGCTCACAGGTAAAGTTCCAATTGCGGTGTCGAGCACTTCCCAATTTCTTCACTGCTATGTTTAAATGTCCCCCAGTTTTGACCTGTGGTATGTGGTCCAAACTTTTCAGGTGTAATCTGCTCCTGGAAGGCGTAAAGCTGGCCCAAGGCCTTAATCATAATTTCAGACTCATACTAAATCTCCATGTAACTCTGGCTAAGCCGCTCACGAAGCAACTAGTGTCCTGCCTCATTCAGCACCTGGAACTTCTCAAAATGATCCAAGCCTCCTTCCACCGATTCAACGTCCAAATCTGTCATTCCATTAGTCTAGTTCTTCAGACAGTGACTCAGATCGCTCTGTCCAACGTCCGTCAGGTCAAGGACACTCTGAACAAGAGTGGAGCCAAGGATGAACTGAGGCGAGATGGTCTCTCGGTGATTTCAATTCTAGAAAATGCGCTAACCGGCCCTCCATCAGAGAAGCGACTTTTGGTTGCTCAATTGGCCTTCGACTGGTCAACGGCTCGGTGCTTCTGGGACGAGGATGAACGGAAACGGATTGTGGAAGCCGCCATGGACCGCATACACTGCGTCGTGGAATTGCAGGACAAGATTGAGAGGTTAGGTTTGAATATAGACCAACGGCCAACTAGTTAATTACAGGCATGAGAGAACAAAATTCTTCGTTGAGTTCGGCCCAAAGAACAGAAGACTGCCAGTTTTTTGTGAACAACGCTTCTCAGTACGCAACACCAATTATATGATTGAGAGGCTTCCCAGAACCAAGTAGACTGATTGCCGAGTGAATCGAAAATATAATTAAGCCTGAATAGAGGATTTGCATAAAAATTTGCCCAATACTTAAATTCACCAACCCAAAGCATGTAGAATTAGTAGAATTTGCATGAATTCTCTACCAATGCTAATATGATGGACTTCAGGAGTTATTCAGTCAAATCAATTAGACATGAAGTTACTTGCCCATTACTTTCATTCTCCCAAGCTTGAGTGCGCTAGAAGCCATTAGATTTATATCAATCGTATACTAACCTCATCATGCATTTGATGAATTTCATAAATAGTGAAATCCATTAGAAAAAAGAAAGTAGAAGAAGACTCACGCCAGTTACTTAGGCGTGTACAAGTTTAGGACAAGTTAAGCGTCGAGCAAATGATTTCATTTAATTCGCTTGAACATTCACCAATACTTCCTCCAGATGGGGATGAAAAATGCACATCTGATTTTTTTAGCGTACCTACTCAATACTCAAGCTATGGAAAACATTGGGCAAATAATGCGTTTTTATGTAATTGATTTGACTAGTCATGTAGTGGATAATGCCCACTGAGAAGCGTTGTTCACAAGAATTGGCGGTTTTCAGTCTTTTCGGCCGATTTCAAAGAAGCATTTCACCGCACATGCCTGTGTTTGTGCCTATGGGTATAGGTTGGCATCTATAAACTGCTGAATCTTAACTGTCGTCGATATATTCTGGAAGTCTCAGTTCAGTTGAACCTTTAGATAGATGGATATTCGCTGTTTTACGAACGAATTCAATATTCAACGTCCAAGGACGGAAATGCTAGGCGCCATTGAATTTGACTGCGAATTTGCTTTGATTCAAGGATCATCATTCTGGTCGCAAATACCGAAGGCATGAAGTAGCAAGCTCAGATTAAGATGGTGTATTCTATTGTAGGCAATGCTTCTTTGTTAGTGCCGAGTACTATCAGCTGAAGAAAGCTGTATGTTTGGTTGAAGAAAAGAAGTAGGATTCTCAAATGGTTGTATCTCGCAAACGAAGCGACAGTTCTGCACAATTCTGCCGAGTTAACTTGAAGAATGACCGAATTGACTTTCTCTTTCCCAGACTTTGTAACGGGTCTTTTCTCTACTGGCACCGAACCATTTTGTCCTTCTATTTCTCGTCCCTCTACCAAGCTGGAGAGTTGGACAGTTCCAAGTTGGGCATGATCTTCCTGGTTCTCGAGGATTCGGTTCAACTCTTGGCTACCAAAAGTCCGCATGAACAGGAACAAATTCAGCGGGGATTCGCAGAGGAGATAGAGCGCTACTTGAGCTCTGATATCGTGGAGAAGCTCTGCACGGATGTGGAGATTGACCTGAGACTTAAGACGCATTCACATCTCCAAGTGGAACAAGTACAGGCTGGGGAGACTTCACCCTTTCGCCTCGGAGTCAGAGACAATAAGACCCTCCTCGAAACACCATCTCTCAACTTTCGTGAGCGGAAGCTGAGTCTAAAGTACACTGTGAGTCTTGGTTCGACTCTCTTTTGTATCCCGCTTCCAATTTTATTCCCACGCATGTGGGGCAAACCATTCTTGAAAATACTCAACAAAAATTAAACCCGATCAATCGAGATGCGTAATACCTCTAGTAGCAACGTTGATCTACTAGGAGCAGGGATTTCGCCGTTTCGTTTCATTTTTCGATCAGGCAATGAAAAGCAGATGAAGAGAAACGGATAGAAAAGCAGATGTTACAAGTAACGTAAATATTGACGGAACTTTTCCTACAAATACAAAACAGTATGTAAAGCAGTTCAAGCATTTCAGTTCAACGACCCGTAGATATAATTGTTGATCTAAAAAATAATATGATTTAAAATTCTAAAGTATTCCTCCTTCCGGTTTCTGCGAAAAGGCTTTGATGAAACAACTTACGAAGTGCTTTTTCCTCAAATGAGCCAGGGCTTCAGGGAAACTTGTTCTCTAATCTTTTGTGGCAGACCCCGAGACAATTAGATTCTTAAACATGGAGTTTTTGAAAGTATACGATATGTACTATATTCTATAAAACCTAGCTTCATACTTCTGCAGCATCAATATGTCCACCTTTGACCGATTAGTCATGGAAGCGTATGTTTGGACTCGTATGGACATTCTATCGCATTGCCTGCGTGTAGCAATAAGAGATTTTGTTCTTTCGTCTAGAGTGAATACTACCTGAGCAAGAACTTTTATAATCTGGCGTCCGTGGCACTGCATGACTGGCAGTCATATGCGACGATGCGGGTTCTGGCAATGGAGAAGTACCATCTTCAAGTAATTCAGGATCATTTACCGGGTCATTCATTGGAGCAGGTAAAACTCTCATCGGCTCTCTGGCTTTACTATTATGACTTGTAGCTGTAGCTGTTGCTACTACTGAACAAGTCACTATTACTAGGGCCTTGATATTCTGGAAATCGTTCGTGATTTGAAGAAGTTTGTGACGGAGTTCAGCTACAATCTGAACAATCAAGTATTTGTCCAAGTGACTTCTCCCAACAAGCATTTAGAGACCGTGAGCATCCGCCACTTGGCCAACTCCATGCGAACTCATGGACCTGGCATGGCCAACAACATTGTGGACTTTGCATATCAATTCCTTCGAGTCAAAATCCGTTCCTTCTCCGAGCTTCTGTTCTACGAACAAATTAAGTCTCATCTGGCCAAGGATATTCGGGTTTTCAAGCAAGGCCGACAGAATCAGGTGTCAAGTGTGTCTGCGTATTCCTTTCCCTACGACAAGGCTCAGAAGTTTCAGCGAGGGATTAGGAAGCTTGGTGTGTCGGCTGATGGACTCTCTATTCTGGACAAGTTCCGGGTTCTCATAACTCATATTGGAAATGCTCTGGGGTGCGTTGGTTATTTATGCCAATACCATGTATTCAAAATATTTGTTACATCCCTTTATAACTGAGACTACTACTAACTTCCAACAGATTTGTGCGCTTAGTGCGATCCGGTGGTCTGCATTTCCTTGCAGCCGGATGTCGATTCCTGCCAGATTTGGATGATGTACCTGATTTCAGTGAACTATTGAAGACTTTGAGTGAGGAGCAAAACACTTCTGCATGGAACCAACAACTTCAAACCTCCGCTGCGAACCTGAATTCTACCGTTAAAATCCTCACCGCATCCTTTTCTGGCGGCGTAGACTACTTCAAGCTTCTGGTCGGAGCCTTTCAGGCCGCGTGTAATCAACCTGCGTGAGACTCGTAACATTTAACATTCGGACTGACTTGAAGCCAGTCAACAGTTTATGTGATGCTCAATTACTTGCTTCTTACAGAAACGCCCACATGAAGAACTTCTACGTGATAATCCCAGCCCTGACCCTCTCCTATGTGGACCACATGAGATCCTGCAAGGAGAGACTGGCAAAAAAATCAAAGTCTTCAACGCTCTTCACGGACGACGGGTTTCCGATGGGTACGATTGTCATTCCTTTATGTCAATGAGTTCTTGCATCGAGCATCGAGCCACTTAATATTTGAAATGGCTGTAGTACAGGTTTATAATCCCTGATTTGTTTGCAGGTCTGGCCTACTTACTCAAAGTCTTAAATCAGGATGCGGACTTCGAGTCCCTGCAGTGGTTTCCGGGTGTGAGTCAGAAGTTGCAGGAAGAGAAGCGCCAAGCTCAGCAGGTCATTCAGAAGTCCAAGGATGACGAGAAACTCCAGCAGGCCAACACACTCACCGCTAAACGCCTTCAGGACGTTCTCCAGGAATTCCATCTTCTGAGCTATAATTTGAGCTCAGCCAGGATCTTTTTCCAATCCGCACCACCACCGTCGTCTGCACCAATTTCTCCTCAACCGCCGCCCAATCCTGCCTAACATCGGCTACTCGTTTCTTCTGGTCCACATGAGCATGAATATTGAAGATAACCCATGTGCCAGTGAACTAATTTATGATATGCCCATATTTTTATGGATTCAACGTTCGATTCGAATGCTCATCTATATTTAAAGACGGATTAAATAAGAGAAAGGGTTCGAAATTCGGGAGGATGATAGGTAGGTGACAGATGCAGTTTGAATCTAAGGATGACGCTCTTTATTAGCATGCTGAAAGAACACTTTTAGCATGAGGTTCATCCAAAAGTGAATATTACTTTACTATCGTGTTTTGAAGTTATACTGTCCATGCACTATACAAAATGGTTCGTATAAAAAGTGATACGAAATACATGTTAAGCAAAAGAGTAAATAAAATACGAAGGTTCATGTGGGGAAGTGCATAGTACATGTGCGAACCTGATACTTTACTTGGCTCTAGTCAATTGGTCTAAAACACACGCTGCAACGGTCGTAATTTTTGAAAACAGTTGTAGTGCAGCACAAATGTCATATTTTGACGAGTTGAGCTGAATATCCTACAAATACATAGTCCCGCAGTGGAGAATCTCCATACTTTATGAAAGGATAGAATGGGATTTTCATATTTGTATAACAATAACATAAGTAATATTAGAAATTAGAAGTCGTAAATTGTAAAATATTGACAAGAACATTACTCGAGTGTGTGATAGTTCTGACACAACCGAAGAGGGGTGCGATACAACGTTGCAGTTTTGTCTGATATCTTAGAAAAGTCACAACTCAGAATGAACCGTGTGACACTTGACATTGGGAGCTACTGGGAGGAGGTAGTTGTGGGAACGGAGAAGTACATCATAGGCCCATTTCGCCCGGTTTGAAAGACGGGTGGTGTGGAGGAGGGGACGTTGGTGGAGGTTGTGACAGTGGTGGTAGTTGACGTGGTGGACGCCGTGGACGCGGCCATGGCAACAGTCATTGCAAGGGGCGGGACTGACTGGGATTGGGATGCGACAGGTAGGCTCACAGCCACACGAGCGGTCTGCTGCGTATAACCATGCTGCTTTAAGAAAAGCTGCAGATCGGCATCGGACACGGGACGAGTAACAGATTTCCCTGCGACCAATTGCTGCTTCACCAACTGCAAACGATTCACAAGCCCTTTATCACGTATAGGTCTCAGTATAAAGTTTCTGCCGTGTTCATCAGTATAGTTGATTTGTTGTCTTCTGTTAGGCTGAACCTAAACAAAGCTAAAACATATTAGAAAGGCATGGCAAGATTCAACATATTAACCACAAGTACCAAGCATTGTCACTCAAGCAGAGCAGTAACCAAGAAATAAATAAAATGAGTCAAGCAAATAAAAATATGAAATCGTACCAAAATCATATTTTTACATACACTCGCATTGCATGGTAGCGTTCCGGTCAAAAAAACAAACAAAACAAAACAAAATCTGCATATCAGTTTGCACTTCCACGGTTCCTCATCTCACTCTGTTCAGTGTAGATGAAGAACTGAGGGCAAGGATATGCAAACAGCAAACTGTGGAATCCATTAGTACTTCCACAACATACAACACGGAGAACTACAGTGCAACCCGTCCCCGTCCCCGTCTACTGTCTAGTGATAACATGAGCAGTACTAGCTGTGCGAGTGCGCAAACAAACGAAACAGACACAGCAGATATAGCGCACCACACCATTCGCCCAATTAGAGCGACAGAACTAAAGTGTTAAACTCGGAAAGCCCGGGTGCATGGTTAAAAAATTAGCCGTGACAACATAGTAGCGAAAATAATATATTTTGTAGCCGTGAAATGTGAAATGTCTACACTTGCTTTGACTTTCTACAATGCACTATTGCCCTTTGTTTTCCCCGAGTTTCTGGGTTTCGTCTTTGAAACTTTCAAAAACCACGAATAAACAACTGGGATGCAACTAAAAGTCTAGATTGAACAGAACAGATTGTAGAACGCATATTTTTGATTTTTAAATTTTGTTAGTACAAAAGTAAAACCAATAAAGCATTCAAGGAGGTCAAATGATACGAAAGAGTTTTGCATTTCTGAAGACATTCTGCAGAGACACCAAATTCACCTTCGTGGATTTTTCCATACATCTTAGAAGGAGGACAACTCCGCAAATGACCCAACTCAACTCACCTCCGAACAGTAATTGAACCCGAGAATTTCTTTTTCATATCTTTGTCATGTAAACAATAAACAACTATTTCTTTTTCTCCTGCCTTAATTAATGAACAACCTTCCGCTATACGGTAGTAAGAAAAAATGCGATATAGGAGGCGCCAACTTTGGGAAAACGCTATGGATGGGAAAACCAAATTGGCAAAAACAGTTATTAGACAGCTGTTTCTAACCACGTCGTCGTCGTCGTATCACTTCGTTTTGCTTACCGATTTCGTTCGCCTCGAGAATTTGCATTGCCGCACGAGTGCTTCTCATAATGTGTAATGGCTTTGTACGCTGCGCTCTGTGTATGTGTAAGTGTGTGTGTGTGTAATTTGTTTTGTTGTCGAGTGAGCGTAGTACCTACTTCTGCTTGTCTACGTCACTGACCATGGATTGAGGAAAGAGATGCAACTCACCCGAATTCCTTGCGCGGATCGAACTGCGACAATGGACATGCTCGGACTCAAAATCATCGTCTGGGCCCCTTGTCCCACGAGTCTCTGCTGTGCCTGCTGAGCCGAGTGAACTTGGATAGGCTGCTGCTGAAGCTCGGTCTGTGTCTGTGGCGTGATGAGGATCTTCTGGGAAGTCTGGCCTGCCAGAGGACGTCCGGCAGTCTGGAGGTGCTGCTGCTGGAGAAGGATCGTCTGCTGACCCTTCGCATTCATTGGAAGAGTACTCTGGCCATGGATGGACATGACTCCTGGGGCTGCAGGTCGGGCTGGAAACATGATGGACGACTGTGTCGACGTGAGTGGAATCGTGATTCCAGGCATGGCCGAGGACACTTGCGTCTGACTCGGCGTCAGAATCATCGTCTGACCGTGCGTGACGAACACAGTTGGCGACATTTGGTGTTCCGCCCCTTGTCCCTGCTGCGCGATCACAATCTTTGTCGGGTGGACTTGTGATTGTTGCTGAAGTTGTTGGATCTGCTCTGGGTGTTTACCCATTCGTTCTCGGAAGTTCTTGATCGTGTGCGAGTGCCCGTGGTCATCTTCCTGAGACACAGCTCCAGTAGGTGCTTGTGAGCGGGCAGGGATCATCAGGGATGTTTTCCCGAGAGTGGACGGAACAGTGGTCATGCCGGAGGATATAGCAGAGGCTTGGCTCATGCTCTGCGCGAAGACCATCGTTTGACCGGCATGTGTGACCAGGATGTGCTGTGGCGTAAGAGTGCTGGCGCCTTGATGGGCCAGGATGACTTTCCCGTGAGGACTCTGCTGAATCTGCTGTGTTTGGAGGTGCTGCTGACGAATGGTCGTGTTAAGTCTGGAGCTCATGGTGGAGCCTGTGGGTCGGGTGGTGAAGGTCATGAGGCCGGTGCTGGAGGAGACGATGTGTGAGGTGGGGACGAGACTTCCTGAAGGCAGAGTGAGCTCGGAAGTGGAGGAGACGAGGTTGGGTCCGTGAAGACTCGTTTGGCCAGCATGGCTCACCAGCTGATGAATTTGAACTTGCGGGCTGGACTGAGCGGTGGACTGGAGAGCTGGGCGAGCGCTGAGACCGGAGAGCAAGCTCGAACTAGCCCCAGCACTCACCACAGAATCCAAACCTTCCACCTCAGTCCGCTGGAGACTTGCTGAGCTGGACAGAGTGGAGTTGGCGGCAGACTGGATGCCTGAGATTTGTCCCACATTCTGAATACTTGTGACGTTGATCGTGGGCACAGCTTGTAAGCTCTGCACAGGAACAAAGTTCAAGCCGCCGCCAGTCAAGTGTCGCTGGGACGAGGACTGCGTTCCGTGATGAATCTGAATCGGCGACTGGGTTTGGAGGTCGGAAGTGGTGGAAGGGAGTTGGGTCTGCTTGGAAGAGTGGGAGTAGACGTGAATGGGACGTGCTGGCAGACCCGCCTGGATCTGACGCTGCTGCTCCAGAATGGTCTGTGCAACTCTCTGGTTTATGCTCGACACTGACGTGCGCGTCAAGGGAAGGAGCGGTGTGGCATTCACGAGTGGAAGAATTCCAGAGGACGTGACAGACATGTTGGTTGTGCTTGCGGATGATACCTGCGTGTTGCTCGGTGTTCGAACTAATGTGGGGCTGGAATGAGACGACGTGAGGACGCTGTGTGACATTTGATGGATTTGAAGAGAAGGTGTTGCCGGAAGATCGGAGGCTGATGAACCGGAATGAAGTATATGAATGTGCTGTGACGGGAGGGCATTGGGCCGAGTCCAGTCACTCAGGAAGTCCGACGTCGACGTGGTGATGGGACCTGTTGTGGGGAAGAGTCGTGGAGGAACGGAGCTGGGCGTGGACGAAGGCTGGGTCGTGCTCGGACTCAGAATCATCGTTTGTGAGGCGCCTGTGCCCTGGCGCTGGTGGAGTTGGTGGATCTGGTGGACAGACGTGGGTGTTAGCGAAGGTGTCTGAGCTTCTGATGTCACATGGGGACTGAGTAGGATCTGTTTGGAAATGCGTCGATTGGCTTGCGCTTGTCTTCCCGTCTGGAGCTGCTGCTGCTGGAATAGGTTCTGGGCTACTCTCTGGCTCAGTGTGGAGACGGACTGGCGGGGGCCGGTGCCGATTGTGGCGAGTGCATATGTCGCACCGGCCGCACTGACGGCAATGGTAGTTCCGGATGTGGGGTGCGTGAGACTGGGCCCGAGTACCATGAGGCCAGATTGGGATACGGGCGCTTGGGAGGAGAGCTGATGCAGCTGAGCCTGTGAGTCGGTTGAAAGCCCTTGGCTCAGCACCACCTGCTGCTTACTTCCTTGCTGGAGCTGGATATGGTGACTGGCCTGTGCTGCAATCTGCTGCTGTTGCTGAAGGATGGACTGGGCTGTACGCTGTGCGGCTGATTGTGCTCCGGTAATGACGATGCCACCCGAGCTGCCGGATGCTGCATAAGTTGCAGTAGAGCTAGTGGGACCAGTGGAAGTGATTGAAGGAAGACTTGCCGCCGTGCCTGAACTGGTCACCGTCATAAGTTGCCCTGTCGCCAGTTCTACGGTACTGAAAATCATGCCTTGCATCTGAGCAGGGTTAATGTCAGCCAGCTGTGTCGATTTCGGGAGCAAGCTCTGGAGAGAAGACGCTTTGACTTGCTCTGCGGCCATGGCAGCTCTCTGAGCTTGAATCATCTTGGCTCTCTCGGCCATCATACGCTCGTGTCGAGCACTCGCTATGCTCGTTGCGCTCTGGACCACTTCGAAGTTGATTCCGTGTTCGAGAAAGATTGAGGACTGCTTCGTAACTCGAGTGATGTTGGGAGTAAATGTGATGGGCTTGGAAAGAGCCGCAGTTCTTCGGGCGGTTATACCTTTGATAGCGTCGAACTTGGAAAACCAAATGGACTTGAAGGTCTGGTTATTGTCTGCGGATACTAGTTGGGCGGTTTTGAGTCCAGTAGTCTTGGTTGGGGAAGGCGGAGATATCTTGATAAAGGATTTCATTTTCTTCTTTTTCGCTGGCGAAGTGTCCACAACTGTTTTTCCTTCTTCTCTGGGTAGAACGACGTGCTCATATCTGGAATTTCAAAGTAGCACAATCAGCATCGAAATGATGGTGTCTGGAAGCACTCGTGGGAAAGCGGTAAGGTGAGCAGGAAGCACGAACGAGAAACAAACACATACCTCTGCCTGCACTGTTTTACAGATCGGTTCGTACGACTTGCCATATTCACCACCTCGCAAGCTAAGTCCCAATTCGGGGTTTGGGACAAGTTCACGACCATCAGATTCAGTGGCAGCTCCAGCAGATGTGTTAATGCCTGTGAAAGGAAAGATGAATATCAACGAATATGGGAAAAGGCTGTCGGATAACCTTCTTTTATCCGCATCACTACATTTCCAATTAAGGGCCTAGACAAGCTATCAATTGTCAATGGCCATTTAATTCTTGGGCCAGTTTTAATGGTAGGCGACAAAGGCCCTTTCCTGGGGACTATGTGCGAGTGAAGTCTCATTCCTTTTATTGAACGCTCAAACTGAAATTGAATTTAATGAGAAACGCACAATGTCGCTGGAATTTCAAGTCTTCCTAAACTGAATTGAGTTCATTCGATTGCATCATGCTCGCGCAGTGCAGGCGGGAAAACGTGAGTTCTATTTTCTTTTCACATTAGAAAAATGTGTCGAGGCAGACGCGAGAACTACCTTTGCAGCGCACTTAAAAGTATTAAGCAAGTCTTTTCTCTGTATATATGTAGGTTCAATACTTCTAATTGTCAGACCATTCTCCTCCACGAAGGCGAAGAAGCGGCAGGATCTTAACGTTCAAACCGATCAACATAAGCGGGGTCAATGTGTTTCGTTAATACTCAACAAAAGTTATGAAATAGAACAAAACTAGATTATTTATTAAAATGTGGTCTTGTTACTTTGTTTATCCAGTGGTGGAAACGACCTCATTTATACAATTGAAATTTTAAGATCCGCTATCCGAAACCGCGAAAAATATTAATGCCTTTTTGTATGGATTCATTCTTTTCGTCCAAAAACTATGCAGAAAGCAAACCCTTCTCTTTGATTATTTTGATTCAATCAAAATTACCAGACTAGAATTTGAGTTTTTAGAAGAGCGGAACTTAACTTGCATGCTATTCCATTTTGCAGGTTGGTTAGGACAAAAACGAAACAGGAGAATATCTCCCATACGCAAAGATTCCTCTAATTTGCTTAACCTATATTTTTATAGGCTTTATATTAAAGTCACAATAATAATTGCGTTTTTCACCTGCATTTTGACTTAAAATCACCAAACTACTTTTCACAAACTTTTAGGATATTTCCCACCTCCATTTTAATGATATTCTCCAATATATTTTCTCAAAACAATTCTGTGCATAACTTTATAATTTGAGTTGGAAATAATAGTCGGTTTACGATGCAAATATTTTTACATTATCCAGAGTGTTATTTATTTCATCGGGGGATAATTTTAACCGCTACATGCTACACCTAATGGGTAACCAGAACGTGAGTTTGCTCCTTTTTTCCTGACGTCACTACACAAGTTTCCCTTATCAAAAGGTTAACTTTAGTTCACTCCATGATTGTCGCCAGGCGATTGTAGCTAGAAAATTCTAGTGAGCATATTCGAAATCTGCTTTAATTTTTGTCCAATATGGCATTTGGTATTATTTTTTGAAAATTGCTTGAAGTATGAAATTAACATTTGCGACAGAAGACATAACCAATAGGTTGAATTTCAGGGCGGTGTCAAGTAGAAAAACGGGCCTGGTGTGGGCCGGCCGCCAAAAAACTTGCAAATTTGCGCGCGCAAAATTTTTTCAGCGGATTTGGGAATGAATGTAATATTGGAGGAACCGTTTTTGACACCATATTTTCTTTTTTATGAAATGTGAGTTTTTATAAACCGAAAATTAAATTGGTTTGCTTTTGGACATTACAAGTACTGCGCATTAAAATCGAAGGGCGTCACTGTCAACAGGTTCTTAAATGCGTGCTCCCAATATTCCGTTTCCCAAGCTATGTCTTTGAATAACTATATAGAATTTGAACGCTTCGGCAGCTCAACAGATATTCTGCTCAAATATCCTTTTCCGCTTTTTTCTCCTCCCTTTTGATTGATTGCTTGACATGATTAAGTGAAGTGAACGCAAGTAAAACACTTGTCATGTTCTGCCGCAGGTATACGAGGGCTGTTTGATAAGTAGTGACCGAGTTTAAAAAACCTGTAACTTCCCAACTAATAGAGCTGGATTGCTGTAATTTTCTACGAATGTAGAGTTTTCCTTTAAGAGTTACAAAACGATCCCACCTTTGCCTCATATCTGATATTCATTTGTTCAAAAATTATGAATTTTTTTTTCAAAAACTTTTGTAACCCCTTTTTCACGTTTTGATCAAAACTAAACCTCTTCCCGTGCAGGTATTTCTTAAGTCTAGGGAGCAGGTGACAATCAATTGGAACTTAGTCATGAATATAAGGAAGATAGGGGAGTTAGAGGAATCCAACCTCATTGGTTGCCGAGTTATAAAAAATTACAGTCTAAAGTGACTCAGGACCGATGGCGCCGTAATGCATTTCCCATGCTATTTCTACTTTCATTTTAGGTCTGCCAAAGTTGCAAGCAACGCTAATGACAGGCTTTGTGTTTCAGGTTAACATGGGTATACTTGAGCTTCATAATTGGTGCAAACCCACATTTGGAATTAATTGGGATCCAGGTTATACCGCAAAATGTTTTCCCTTGCAGCGTTTTTGCCGTTTTGTTCTATTTCAGGGGTTAAAAATATTGGAACATTTTCGAAGAAAAAATCATAATTTTTGAGCAAATGAATATCAGATCTGAGGCAAAGGTGGGATCGTTTTGTAGTAACTCTTAAGGGAACATTCGTAGAAAATTTCGGCAATCCAGCTCTATTAGTTGAGAAGTTACAGGTTTTTTAAACTCGGTCACTACTTATCAAACAAGCCTCGTACGTATGGAGGAGCGGCGATTCTAGATGATCTCGACGAGCGGGTCATCTCATCGGGAATAGTTTCGTACATGTTCAATATTTTATGGGACACAGAAAACAATGTGGAAAGGAGACTAATTTGTAATGAAGGGGTATTGTGGGACGATGTTTTGCGCGAAGCGCAAGAAATTTTTCGAGATTTTGAGCCATGTTCCCCATTCTTGGCCTAATTTGCGTTTATAGTCATTCAAAATTCCAGAGGGGACCGGCCGCCAAAAAAGTCTCAGGGGGGTGTAAACCGTAAACCCCATCTGGCCCCCCATTGGTTATGTCTGCGACAGACTGTCTTCACATTCCCACTCGTGTTGGTACGGTTTAACTCTCAGCTTAGGCAATCTATGTAACTCAAAAAAGATCCATCCGAAGTAGTTGCGCGAGATTTTGTCGTATGTCGATCGCAGCGCTGCTGCGGCGTTCTGGTTGCCTATTAGGTGCCTGCATATCTAATATTTCAAGAAGGCTGAACAGGAACATGAGGCTGCTTTCCAGTCATCCTTCACTATAACCAAACAGAACTTCGTTACTTTATCATTACCATATTCTTAAGACCTTCATTTCCAACTCAAATGATAGCCTTTTTTTGCACATAATTGTTTGGAGAAAATATTTTCGAGAATATGGCTTAAAGGTGGGAAAAGGCTTAACGGTGGGAAAAAGCTAAAAGTTGGTGAAAAGTGGTTTGGTGATTTTAAGACGAAATACAGGTGAAAATGCAATGTTTTATGGTGACTTTAAATCATAGCCATTTTTATATGTCGCGCTCTCGCCTGAAACTGGGCAGGGCACAAGTATCTCACCTGTAACAGGGCGTAGTCCTCAGTGCTGAGCCACTCGAGCAGGTCGGTTGGCGTGGAGGTAGTAGAAGGTGTGGTGAGCATTTTGGCGGCTGGGACGCTGACGGGAAAGGTGACGGAGCCCGGTCCAAGTGGTGTTTTTCCGACAGGTATAAGCGCAGAGCTTCCGCTGGGTGACATGGGCGGGGTGTAGAGACGACTTTGGTTGGTGAGATTCAGTTTCTGCAGTTTGTAGTCCCGTCTCAGCTTGGCCACTGCAGGTGAAGGTCGGTCAAAGAGAGACCGAGGAGCGAAGATTGGCTCATCCCGACGATGAACTTTCACTTGAGAACCGCCCTTCTTGTCCACGCTCTCCTCCGGAAAGACTCCCGGCTTCGCAGGTACCGTGTCCTTGAGTTTTTTGGGCGCCACCCAGACAGGCGGAAGAAGAGCTTCGGGAATTGGGCGGAAGCTGTACAAGAAGCCGACAGAGGAGTCGTAATACACGTCCTCGTCGTCCTGAGGCGGCGTGGGTGGAGCCCAAAGCTGAGATTGACCACATTAACGCAATTAGCTACAATGAACTACAAACCGGAATCCGCCTATCCCCGTCTAGTCCGTCCCCCAGCAGCTGGTGTTGTGATAAATGAAATCGTAGGCCTACCATAATGCGGCATTTGGTACTATTGTCGTATGCGATCTAATATCTTTATAGCGAATATTGTGCATTCCGCCAAGTCCGACTAGCTCAGTTGGTGGAGCGTGTTCTAAATTCTAGACATGCCTGTCCGAGCTAAATGACACGGGACTTGATCCCCGGGCTAGGAAACATAAGGGTGATTTCCCAAAGATTACTCATCCTTACAGTGCCAAATGGAGTGAAGTGTTAGGGATGCCCCGGTGCCCTGGAAGCTCAGCTATATGTAAAGGATATACAGTGTACGCTAGCATACCTAACAATAGGGTCCTAAATCCTAAAGTCTACCAACAGAAAACAAGTAAGCAACTCTTCAGTAATTCTCGAACTGAATTCCGCTATTACTTAAATCGAATCCAGGAGGATGTGGATGTAGGGAGGTAGCCAGTAGCCAGATGCAGTTGAGTCATTTAGGTATGCTCTTTTGGATCCTAGGAATCTTAATCTCATCCCAGATTGCGGCATGGTTTATGGAAGGTGCAAGACAAAAGTAATTTAATATTTAATTACATTACGCTAATTACACTAGTGTGTGAGTCGTCATATGCAATATATTCTATACGCCGAGAGTCCAGAAGAAGTACCCAATACCCATTGAGGACACTGAGTGAGGGAGGAGAGTATGTGTAATGTGCACTGCAAAATATTTATCGCATAGGACAAGAGCACCAGTTATTCCTGATTCCTGATCCTGACCAACCGAAGCCCATCCCTTTATCTCCCGTTGTTGCGAGGGATGTGTATCAAACCCCAAAACCACGGACGTGATATGAGAAGCGAAAAGAAAATGAGACGTATGTGAAACTCACCGGCATGCTTTCCCCTCGGCGCCCATCAGAACACCAAATCTGCAAAAATCGGGAAAAAGACAATAATTAAAACGAAAGTCGTTTCGAAAAAAAAAGTTTAACTTTGAAAAACGTTAAACTTGAAGGTCGGAGAAATGTGCTCAACAATCAGTGAATACTTTTAATTCTACTAAAATTAAAACTAGATTCTTAACAGCCTTTTCAATTGTTGATACTCACAACAAATCCCATATTCGTTTATCAGCGTAGAAAGTGAATTCCTTGGGAGTGGACTCCTTCGTTCTTTAAATTCTGAATGCGAAAGAAGAGAGTAAAGTGAAATAAGGAAAAACAGAATTCAAAATCTGGTTGTCTTTTTTCCGATTTTCGTAGATTGTGACAAGCATGAATGATTACAAATGGAGACTCAGTGGGGAATAAGAGGAAAGCCATAGTTAATTCGGAGTTGGGCTTCACATTTCGCAGAATCAATGAAAATATACTAGCAATCTCCTCAACAAGGAAAACACTTGACTCGCTGTTACAATGCAAATTGAACAAAGAGACACTCTGGACCAGGACATCATAGCAGTCAGTTCAAATCATGTTATTTTCTAAACAAAAAGAGCGAATTACAGATGATCTGGGACTGGGAGACTATACAATTATATTTCCTATCTGGATTCAATCTGCAACAAGATATTCTATATCAATTTCCGTTCCTAGAATTACAAATGTCGTGGGTCAACTATTATCTTCCACAAAACAAAACCTTAATACATGAACTCATGTCCAGTCCGGTACCTATATCTAGCTTGGCTTAGGTACACTACAAGTATAATATCAGCAGTACTGCCCAGAATCACAAAACATAAAAATTAAGCCCCGCTATTAAAGACAGGGGTGTGTGTAGATTCTCAAATTGTCTTGTCCCAATGTAAAGTGCTTTACAGTCAACCTCTTCTTCATCCCAAGCACAGCTTTTAAATACAATAGATCTGTCAAGATTAACATTAAAAGTATACACAAGTTAGATAGAGCTAAAAACAAGTTATTAAAGATCGAAACAAGTTAAGAGTTTGGCGTGTCTCCAAGCAGGCCACTTGACCGCGTTCTCTTAGGAACTCCAATGATTTTCGGAACAATCCGACATTCCTCATTCACGCTGGTCCGAGGTGGACGACCACGACGACCTTTACCTTTGATGACATACTCATCGTGCTTCAGCTTCAGATTAGGAAGACTTAACTCAGGCAAGTCCACCTGATACTTCTTTTGATAGTATTCAATGCCAGGCCGGATATTCCGGGTTTCCTCATTCGCGGATTGGAACCCAAACTTGGGCTTGCGTCCAGGCGTCTTGAATTTTCGTCGTCTTCCGTCAGAGGGATCAGCGTCCAAACCCTCGATTTCCTTGAGAAACCGAGAGTCCGAGTCAGAAGGCAGGTAGACACCAGATGGAATGCGTCGCGTGGAAAGTCTTCCCGTGAAGTCGGGGTCTGAGAGGGTTCTAGTCAATGAACTTCCGTTGACTTCTTTTCGACTCTCTGCGTTCAGGTCCAGACTGAGACGTTCGTTGTTCTTCCGCGGTCTGCCTGGACGACGTTTCGGAATATCACTAGCTACAACGTCAGCCCAAGCTTTCATTGCGTGACTAACGTTTCTCGGGAAAGCAGCCGTTCTTCGTCGTGTGGAATACTTCAGCTGCTCACTGAGAGCTGTATTCGTTATTTTGGAGGCCGAAGGAACCCTAAATTTTCTTTTGTTCTGAGTGTTGGGAGGAGTAGGATTTGCTGGTTTCACCTGATTATGTGCATCCACGGAGGAGTAGGTCAGCATGTCCTCGTCGTCTTCACTCGGACACTTCAGTCGATCCTCCTTTTCTTCTGCCTTTCGCAGCTGCTCAAGCTCCCACTCCCGCTTCTGCATCTCCATTTCCTTCTCCGCCGTTGCGTACGTTTCTTTGGACCAGTCAGCAATTGTGGCTTGCATGACGCGAAGGGCATAGAGCTCTACAGAGCTCAGCTGCAACGAAAACCAGGACTCAGTGTGTGAATTAGCAACTCAGGAGTATCCAAATCATGCTGAGTACATATATTTTGTAGTGAAAGCTAACCTCGTTCATAATAAACTCCATATCCTGATCGATTTTTAGGGTTGCCTCCTCCACTTCGTTAGTCTTTAAGGTTGGTAGTAACACAGAAATAGATACATTTGGTTTCGGGATGGGTGTATTCGGGATATGGGAATGTAATGTATGTAAAGCATAGTATACCTCAGTTTGATCATCGAATGGAATATTCTCATCGAATTCAGCTAATTCGGCAGCAGCCTCAGCACGAACAGTACGGGCCGCAATGACGTCCGTCTCATCTTCAGCAGCAGCCAGAGCTGACTCAAGCATATTAGCAGCACTCCTCCTGGACACATCCAAACTCACTCTCGAATCGAGCACCTCTTCAGGAACAGGCTCAGGTGATTCAACAGGAGTTTGAAGTAGCTCTGCCATTCGCTTTGTTGCATCAGTCTCGCTGTCATCTACGTCGAAAAGCTCGTGAATTGTATTCTGGAAGAGTTGTAAATCGTAGTAATACATTAGTATCAGCACATCGTCACTAAAATAGAATTGCAGCGCTAGATTTAAGGTAACACCAGATGTCGTTGCGATTCTGATTTGAGATTCGGGAAACGGCTGCTCAGCGTTTCGCTTCCGTTTCCATAGAGAAACCGACACAGAAGCTGAGGACAGAATAGCAACCCTATGGTTTTGTGCTGGATCGGCTTCGTTTGCCGATTTCGAATCATGTCCGCCATTTAAAGAAAAAACAACTTTAAATATTTCATATATAGTTATCATTGCCACTCTCCGAAATCGACTATGTCGATGAATGAAGTAAAACTTTCTCTCTCAGATTACGAGAGCATTGTCGTGATCGAAACATCATTGACAAGACAATCGATGCTGACTCGACAAACAAACCAACTACTAGTACAGTGCAACACACTTCTGTATAGTATACAGAATATATAGAGTCTGTATTGTTCTAAAATCGCAATCGTGGAAACAACCAACCTTTTTGAAGTAAGCAGTCGTAAAGTTTCCTCCTTCAATAGCCAATTCACCGAGGAGTCGTTTCTGGTTCGACTTTTTCAGAATGTTCTCCTCTACAGTCTTTTCACTAACGAGCCTGAAGAATGCGCCAAAACACACATATTTAGATTTGAATCAGTTTGACTTTGAAGTTTGAACTAATCGAATCACAAGATGCCCAAACTACCTGTAAATATGGACATCTCTGGTTTGACCAATACGATGGCATCGATCCTGTGCCTGAGCGTCCATAGTTGGGTTCCAGTCGGAGTCGTAAAATATAACTGTGTCAGCGCCTGTCAAATTAACCCCGATTCCACCCGATCGAGTAGAGAGAATGAAAATAAATATCTTTTTGTCCGTATTAAATCGCTCCATGAGTAGTTGACGCTGCTCAATTTTCGTGGAACCATCTAGTCTCAAATAAATATATCCGTGATGATTGAGAAAGGCTTCCAAGACATCCAGCATCTTGGCCATTTGTGTAAAGATAAGCACACGATGGTTCCCAAGCTTGAGGTCTCGAAGCAAACTGCGCACAAACGACAATTGTTAGTATAATATATTACTATGGAGATAGGAAAATACACATGAGCTCGTCACTTGTTAACTCACGTCGCCAAAGTCTGAAGTTTTCCACAATCATACTGGATGAGACGTGGGTCCGGGAACTGTGTTAGCATCGAACTTATAATTGGATGAAGGATTTCTACAGGAGCTTTTAGACTCGTATTCAGCTTCTGTTCAACTGAAGCTAATTCCATATACCGAGATTGCGAGGGTCGGAAGATTCTCAATTTAATACATGGAGCTGCCACGGCTGGAGTATATGTTACGAATCTTTTGAGAATTCCTTCCTGCTCCTTTAGTACGTCGGCATATGTCCACACAATAGCAGATAGACCTTTAGTGTGTCTCCAAATATTATGCGGATGATTTAAAATGGATGCATTTAACGTTGTCTTGGTGGCTCTAATGGACATGATTTCATCATAACCTGTGATGAAAGTGGAAATGAATGAATGAATGGAAAAGCTGATGAGAACAAACCTTGTATTTGAAATTGAATAAACACTCAAATAGTGAGAAGAACTAGAACAACCTGGTACTTACCAAGATGAAAGTATCCATTGTCCATAAAGTTTCGTTTCTTGATGCTCGACTTAATACGAGCAGATCGAATCCAACGATGGACTCGAGAATCATGATGTGGCTTCTTACCAAAGTATCTCATTGCCGGTACTTTTCCGAAGCACTCCACTTGATCCAGTAAATCGCGACCGTAAATAGGCTCATCCATTTGACGGTTCGTATTAATCCTCTTCATGTTCTCAATCACGGTTTTACGGTCATTAAGCTTTCTAAACTCAATATCCTCCTGCTCAAACAAGCCAGTTGTTGCCATCATTAGTCCACAGATTGAGGAATTAATTCAGAAACTGCCACGATGCATTCGGTTTTTCACGTTTATAAGCTAACTCACCAGTTCGAAATTGTAGCAGTCAAATCCTCTGGCTCTGATCCAATGAGATCCATCACAGAGACCAAACAGTGGTATCCTACGTGGACGAAATGCATCTCCAAAAGTATCATAGAGCATTTCTTCTGAGTTGTCAACGTTATCCAGAGGAGGAAGAATGGGTTTGAAGGGTTGGACGATTTCTGGCTCCACTTCCCTCTCCTTCCTCTTCTTCCCCTTCTTTACAAGGACTTTCTCCAACTTCATCTTCTTACTGGGATTGTGAGTCTGTGTGAACTCTTCCTCACTGTCCTCGTACTCGTCACTCCCTTCATCTTCCTTCGTGTCCACACCATTACTACTATTCGATTCAGGTACTATTCGAACGGGCTCTCGTACAAATGTCACCGTTCTGCCGTTGTCCAGGAAAGCCTTCGGCGTCGTGCCATCGTCAACTTCCACCACTTGATCTAGTACACTCGTGGACCCGGGCTCTGGAGTTTCCAGACGAGCTCTTTTGGGCCTCGGTTGCTCTGACATATCTACAGTCTGTATAAACAATTTGAGTCAGCTACTTCTCCAACACCTTCTACGTTTCGTAGTAATTCCCGTGAAGTTGACATACCTCCAAAACAACCTCCGTTGCCACCGGCGGAACATATGGAACATTTAGATCATCCATAGATCCCGAGTCAGCATGCTCGTCTTTATGGTATTCCTTCTCATAGAAGGTGATGGGAGGAGGATAGGTAAGCGGAGAAGGATTTATTGTGACCGGTGTTAGACGTTTGGTTTTGCGTTTAATTACGTCTCGATCCGTTCTCCATTGCACACCATTCCGCGTTAGGAACACAGCAGTGCCGTTGGGAGCGGTTGCTAGTCGGCTAAAGGTTCCAGGTTGCGAAAGCTTTGTCGTCCTAGTCTTAGCAGTAACTGTGAGGAAAGCAGCCGAGTTAGATTTTTGAGAGCAGATTTGAATTGATTGAATTTGTAGTTGGCTTACTGATGGGAACTGGCCTATTTCCATAATTGTAAATACTGTACTCAGGTTTAACCTGGTTCTTCCACTGAAAATTTAGGGAATTAATTAAAGTATTGGAAACAGAAAATGGGAATGGGATGAGTGGACTACTTACAACGCTCATGAACAGATCAGCGTGGCAGAGACGTTGAGGAGGTGCAGCATCCTCGCTTATTGTTCTCACAAACTCGGCGTCTCCGAGTAGGGCTTGAGCCGGTTGACAGTCCATGGTGAAGAGTGAGAAGGGATTTAGGAGTCTCGGAGCCTTGGGAATAAGCCCCTTGTTGTACGTGTATATATTAGCCTTACAGAAAGAATCAGTCGCAGCGTCCAACTTCTCTTGTTCGTAAATAAGTTCCGATTGTTTCCCTGCAATTTCTTTGGTACTCATTTCATGCGGAACGAGCAGCTCATCAATTCTATGAGTATTCAAAACATTTAGAAGACTTCTCGGCGGACGCAGTTGCTGAACACGTGCAGCGGAGTAGTGATCAAAGTGAGTTTCTCTCTCGGTTAATCTCCAGAACCCATAACTAACAGTCTGTAAAGTCAAGAAGCTACGTTATAGTGCTATTATAGGCTAAGAGCTGCTCAGAGCTAAGATCTCTAAAGTTTACACCATACCTGAGAATCTAGGTTGTCCATCATATTCCATAGAAGAGATGGAACCAGGTAAGCGAGGCCTTCCGTTTGAAGAGGCGAGATAATGGGACGAGTCTCAAATAAATTCGGGTGATTGCAGACTAAGAAAAATATTGACACCATACATCAGTGAAAGAATACAGAATTCCAAACACATATGATCTGCTTGAGAACTTCACCTTTTCGTAGTTGCATTAAAACATTGATGACGCTCAGTAGACTTCCTGAAGTCAGCGTTTCTTTAGTTCTGATTAAAGAATTTTTTTTAGAACAAGACAACATGAGTAGAACAACAATATGCAAATGTCTCCCACCCAACTTACTTTGATCGAGACATGAAATCTTCATATAAAAATCTTTGTCTTTTTGACAAGCGACACATGACAACGTGTTCGAATTTCTTCGGCAGCTGCTTCTCAACTTCGCACTTGAGTCGCCTCAAAATGAAGGGGCGTAGTACCTAAAGAAAAAGGAAATGAGATACGGGCAGTGACAGCGACGCCAAAACATACGTTTGAGTTTTCATGTATCTCACTTTGTGTAATCGTTTGATTATGTTGTCATTGTACTCAGAATTTCCTTCTATCATTCCTGTGACAGGATTCGAAAACCAGTCCCGAAACTCACGATGAGATTGGAAGACATTCGGCATTAGGAAGTGCATGAGCGACCATAGTTCCATAAGATTATTTTGCAACGGAGTACCAGTCAGAAGTAGTCGCCTGAACCAAAGAATGAGTCAATTTCTAAGGGCTCGACAAGTTCAATTTTTGGAGAAGAATAAATTCTCACCTTTGTGTTGAGAAGTTGAGAAGCAGTTGCCAACGCTGAGACTTAAAATTCTTTATGTTCTGCGCTTCATCCAAAATTAAATATTTCCATCGCTTTCTCCTGAAACTATTATGGTCTTGGACCACAATTTTATACGAGGTTATACAAACGTGGAATGTGTTGGGTTTGGTCCAACCTGTGAACAAGCAATAAAGCAATGCTTTGATTAAATCGACGAAATCAACTCCTTCTGTACTACATTGCGTTGAAAACTGAATCACTGTCTGTTTGCGTAAACCATCTTTCCGCGAATTGTTACAATGCTTTGCAATACTTGACACACTTTAGTTTAGCAAGGGACGTTATGTTACGATTTACTTATTTAATCCTAGTTTTCACGCATATCCAAAATGCACAACTGCATTTTCAAGGCTCCACCTACTCGCAAGTTTAATATTCCCACTAACTTGTCTGTTATCGGCAGATGGCAGAAAGGACTCGATGATTGACTTGTGCCCATTCATTTTATTCTAAGAAGCCCAGGCGCAATACTAAACGAATGAACGCGGCGCCATATATAGAGTTCAGGTTACCTAAGTACAGTACATCTAATCGATGCAAGATGCAACTCACCTTGTCTCTTAATTCTCCGTTCCCTAATGCTTCCATAGTATGTAAGAATTTTGAACCCGGGGCACCACTTTTTAAATTCCATTTCCCAGTTGAGCATGACAGAGGTTGGGACGACAATGAGGTGAGGTCCCCAGTTCTCCTTTTCACAGGCCAGATGAGCTAGTAGGGCTATGGTTTGAATGGTTTTCCCTAATCCCATTTCGTCAGCAAGAATTCCATTTAGCTTCTTGTCAGACATAGTGACTAACCAGTCCAGTCCAATGTGCTGATATTCACGAAGCGTATGTTTCAACAAAAAGGGAACCTTTGTAGCAACCTGGAAAGATTACGAACGGGAGATACTAAAGTCGTCCAGATTATTGTGCAATGTCAAAAGAACTCAACGACAATTAAGTTAGATTTTAGGTAGGCTTTTGAATTATTTACCGTAGTGGATGAAAGTGTGTAGCCCTTTGGCTGGAAGGACTCCGCCATAGCTGCAACGGAATTCAATTCATCGTCCACATAAGTCTCGCCTGCCTGAGAAAAGTAGGGAAAATCGGCATTACAAGGAAGTCTGTCTTGTGCATTCTGCACTTGACATTATATGAGTCATTACTCGCTCAGGAGCGAAAGTCTGAAGTAGAGAAGCCAGGCTGGATTGCTGCTCATCCTCGCCTTGAGAAACTGATTCCTCATCCTCTCGAAGACTGGACAACTCGTCCAATTCGTCTTCCTCATCCGAGTCCGCGCTTCCACTTCCTTCCTCGTCGTCTGAATCATCCTGCATCTCTGCATCCGTGGAGTCCTCACCAGAGTATTCTAGACGAAAAGAAACATTACTATGAAAATTGACAAAGTTTCCCTTGTACCAATACCTAATCAATCAGACTAAACCCAGTTCGGTTCATCTAAACAGGAAGTAGGTTAAAATAAATTAAGGATACTACAACAAATTCAAGGAAAAACTAGGGTTAGAGTAAGGGAGAGCCGGCGGCCTGTAACGTCCCAATTGTAACGTCCCATTGAAACGCCATTGCCATTGTAAATCCCCCGATTAATTCGATTCGAGTTGCATTAGGCTAGATTAGGTTCTGTTGGGTAAGTCTAGGTTAGACTAGGTTAGGTTAGGTTTTGCCGAAACGCCCAAAAATGACAAAGAGTGTTACGAGATTCTTACAAAGACGTTACAATGGGACGTTACAATTGGGACGTTACAGGCCGCCGGCTCTCCCTTACTTTAACCAAAACTAGTGATAGCAGTTTCCGTTCGAGCAGAAGTTTCTCAATGGAACATTTCATGGAAATGGCCTCACCAAAGCGCGACTGTGATATACTTACTCCCAAAATCCTTTAAATCTCTGCTATATTTGTTCCGCAGCTCCTCAACAGTCAATTTAGTATCATCTTCTAATTCCTGGAGCTCTGCTGCATAGCTCTGAGATCCAGCCTCAGCCTCAAGCCTCTCCTCCTCGTCAATGGTCTCCTCCACATCCGACTCCGAACCAGAAGGCTCATAGTCAATCTCAGGCTCAAGTTCAGAGTGATTCAAACCGCGTCTTGACAAGCTTCGATCCTTGACCGAAAGTGGCTGGGACTCATCTTGGTTCTGCCCAGCACTCTCTGTGAATACAAAGTAGAAGTGAAGAAAATTCTGGACATTGCTCGCATGGATGATTCAAAGGCCGCAGGAAGAGCCGAGACTAGCTCGCTGTAGATAATCACGTACCACCAATGAGAGCTTTGACGTATTCTGGAGGCAGGTCATCAAGAATGTCATCAATTGACATCTCCGACTCTTTCTTAAGCAGATCAATTTCAACTCCAACATCCTTGGCCTCCTTCTCCGCTAAAGCAATGGTTTCTTCGTCGTCTTCAGAATCCTCCACGTTGGGCTCGAACTCGTCTACCAAAAAAATCAGATGGTTCACCACTTCCTAAAACTCCAAGCTTGCGGAAAACAATCAGTGCACATCTTGACTTAACCTACTGAAACCTTACCATCCGACAGACTAGTATTGTGAAAGGCAGGATCTTGTTTCAGTTGCTTCACATGAGATTTATGAGTAGGGATTCCACAAGCTGACATCTCTACTGAAAAGGACTCCGCTAGCATAGATGAGATCTTCTCTGTCTGATCTACAATGAAGCTTAAATGCTGATCCATTGCTCTCTTCTTCAATTCTTCAATTCGCGACTGTTCCTTGTACTCAATTAACTTTTGAGCATTCGACCAGAAGTTGCGAACCTCCTTGGCAATGAATGCTGCAATTTTCTTCATTTTACTGTCATCATCTTTCCGGGCCTTCTCCTCCGCAACTCCTTTGTCATGAAAATACTTTTCAATCATCTTCGCACACTGAAATTCAATAAAAGCCACGTGAATTGAGATTCCATTTAGGTAATAGTTTAGGCTCCTTGCGTAGCGCTTAGAGATGCAACAAATTGTTCGAAAATAACTCGTGGAAGTTGGTTGGCAGATATCAACCATTGACATTGCTCCTTTTTCCGACAGCATAATTCAGCACTCACCTTTCGTGCCGCAAGACGCTTCCACTTGCGTTCAGCTGCAAAATCTGCTGCTAACCAGTGCATCTCTTCCATTAGGTAATCCCAATGACACTTGAGACGTGGAGGTTCATGGGTTCTGGGTAGTCGCCGCTCATACCACATCCCTTCCTTTTGTAATTCGGCCACTCGTGTGACGACTGAGGCTTCAGCCCGAAGCTTATCTTGAAATAATTTCTTCGGTCTAATACAAAAATATATTCAACTCAAATTTTATGTTCAAGGAAACTTGAGCTTGAGCGCGACAGCCAAAAGGTAATAATGTTCAGTGGCACTTACGTCCGATTTGACTTCGTCTCCAAACCCGAACTGTGACCCAGCGAATGGTTCGTTCGCGGTCGACCCCGACCCAATGACTGAAGAGGAAAGTCAATCTGTATGATCGGCATGAGCTGCCGGTCGGACTTTGGAATGGAGTTCCTGACAATCCCGCTGACCTTGTCCTCATCCGGGAGTTGCTTGTCCTTGACTGATATTGTGCCGGATTGAACAATGGAGATTAGATTCGCGTCACCCATTACTTGAAAATTACTGAGCTGAATCACTGTCTCCGGTTGTGACTCCTCGGTTTCCATAAACTCGACGGGTCCATCCTGTATGGGAAGGGGCACTCCAGGTCCCGTACCAATCCCGTACTCTGTCAGGTACTTGACGAGGTCTGGAGCGAATTTCTTAGTGTAGTTCTGAGACTCAATGAAATTGCCTCCGATCCGGGTGAGGAAGTACTGGTCCGTGAGACGACGGGCGTGTGTACGCAGGAACCGCTGAGCCCTTACACGTTTGTAGCCGATGACGACCCGCCGGCGGCGGCGTGGATTCCTAGTAGGAACAATATGATCCTGAAGTTTGACCCGTCTCCTCATTAACATGAGCGGCTCGTGTGAGGTACACATCTCAACCTCTCTGTCCATGTACTGGGAATTAGGGAACTGTAGGGTCAACCAAAGGTCATTGATTTCCGCTGGCTGCTTAACCCGGTTATGAACCAGTCCCAGTTTATTTTTATTCTTTTTGGGTATAAACCGCAGACACAACGAGACCCGCTAGTTGTGAGTTCTGGTCAACGACTTGGAAACATTGAATGACAAACGATTTAGCCTCAATAAGCAGCACATTACTACTGTAGTGGAGACGCTACAAGTGCCAGTGGCTAAATGAAAGGTTTATAGAAGTAGAGTTGTTCCTCAGACACACAAACTCAAACTGCAGAGTTAGTGTTGTATGGTATTGTGTGGCGTCTCTCTTCCCAATTCCCTATCCAGTATCTTTGCCTAGGCCATGGAACAGAAAAACAGGGACTGGACTCAGGCTATGGCATATGTGAGGGGAGAACATGCCAAAACCTGCCTACATCTCCTGTGTAAGGAACATGAATCTTCCTTTGTGTCCAAGCTGAAACTTAAGTTCAAGGTCAGCTGAGGCCTGAGCTGAGGTGAGACTGACTATCTATGCCCTCGAACACCAGTTAACCTACTGATGTACAGTGTATTTGACTAACAGTCACTTGTAACATACACATAAATTCTTAAAATAGGATATACATTTACATAAAAACGCTGATCTGTCGTTCGTTCGTTCGTTCGTTCGTTCGTTCGTATGTGTGTATGTATGTACGCTATCTCCTCCGAAGATACTCAACCTACAACCATGCACGATACCTTAAAATTTAGCTA
>JAQFXZ010000167.1:0-28112 GCA_034694025.1 Ceratophysella scotica | reverse complement strand
ACTGTTAATCTTGTGACATTTACCAGCGTAAAGCTCAGAGGTTAAAATGGCAGAAGCTGCGGAAAGGAATGAGAGTGAAGGAATGCAACAAGACGGCCCAGATCATAACCCGGAAGATGATGAAATCGACGAGTAAGACGAATATCATTGAATTGTTTTCTAGGTTATTAGGTCAATTAGATTATGCTGACTCGAATGAAGTCCGTTTGAAATATATTTTTAAATGGCTTCAATGAACATACGTGATGTCCATAGATTAAACTTGGACGTTGTATTTTCTCGACACAATAATTTCTGTCGTCAGGGCTAAAAAATATTTAACGTGCAACAATTCACAATTGTACCAAAATATAGTTATCAGTTAAAATTAAAAACAATAATGATTTAAACCGTCAGGGTTAGTCCTTCCCGAAAATTTTTCATACAAAGCGGGTGGATAAAATTTTTGAAAAGAGCAAAGAAACCGGATAAAAACTTCGTAAAAACAAATAGGAACAAATTTAAAAATTCAAAAAAAGATTAAAGTTAAAAAAAAATCGTAAATTTTTTATTATGTACTTAAGCTTCTTTTATGTTTTCCTCCAAATTGAACTTGTTTGATTTATTCTTTTTTAATCACAACAGATACGAGTTAAGCTGAGTTAAGCTAGATCTTAATTAAACATGGCAATAAAAAAAATAATTGAAATCCTATATAAAAAGTAGTAGTTAACATAAAATGACTGAGATCCTTCATGAAAATGGTAACAAAAAATTGCTACACAAAGAACATTGACGTAAAATTTACTGAAATCCCATATAAAAATGGCAACAAAAGTGACTGCATATCTGACAATCATGGTAACAAAAATAACTGAGATCCTATATGAAAAAGGTGATATAAAAATTACTGAGAAGGGTGACGTAAAGTTTCCTGAGATCCTATGATGAAATAGAGATAGAGTATGGTGAAGTAAAATTTACTGAAATTTCATATAAATTTTAACATAAAATGTCTGAGATCATATCTAACCAGGGTAAAAAATGAGTGAGATCCTATATAAAAACACAAAAAAGTAAAGTGAAATAAAATTTACTGAAATCCCATATAAAATGGTAACATAAAATGGCTGAGATCCTAAATGAAAATGGTAACATAAAAATTACTGAGACTGAGAAGGGTGACGTAAAATGTACTGACATCCTATGGTAAACTAGAAATTACAGAGAATGGTGAAGTAAAATTTACTGAAATTCAATATAAGCTAGAAACATAAAATGGCTGAGATCATATATGAAAAGGGAAATATAAAAATTACTGAGAAGGGTGACGTAAAATGTACTGAGATCTGAGATCCTATGGTAAAATAGAAATTACAGAGAATGGTGAAGTAAAATTTACTGAAATTCCATATAAACTAGAAACATAAAATGGCTGAGATCATATATGAAAAGGGTGTTATAAAAATTACTGAGAAGGGTGAGGTAAAGTTTCCTGAGATCCTATGGTGAAATAGAAATTAGAGAATGGTGAAGTAAAATTTACTGAAATTTCATATAAAATGGTAACATAAAATGTCTGAGATCCTATCTAACTAGGGTAAAAAATGACTGAGGTCCTTTATAAAAACACAAAAAGTAAAGTGAAGTAAAATTTACTGAAATCCCATTTAAAATTCTAACATAAAATGGCTGAGATCCTATCTAACAAGGTTAAAAAATTGACTGAGATCCAATATAAAAATGTTAGCAAAAAATTACTTAGATCCAAAATGAAAATCGTTAAAAATTACTGAAAATGGTGACATAAAAATTACTAAGAATGGTGACGTAATAATTGCAGAGGATGAGAATGATGAAGTATCTACTGAGATCCTCTCTAAAGTATTGTAACATTAAAATTGAAAGAAAGTCAACTAAAATTAACTACTGACGATACAACGGATTTCCTTGAATGTTTAAAAATAAGAGTCATCTTATTCACATAAGATATACAGGATTTAATTCTTTAAATTGAAAAAAATATTTTGAAGGACTAAATATTGCAGTGAAACAGAAGACAGAACCCAGAAATGGTCAGCCAAAGAATTTGTAATTAGTTCAACTCTGCGCTCTGAGCTTATTTACGAAACCTCAAGTGACTCGCTGTGTGCAAACACGAATAAATGTATTATCATGACAAAAAGGGACACGGGACATGGGACGGACATATTTACTGCACAGTTGAATAATGGATTTTTAGGTGGGTGGAAAAAGTTTCTGTCCAACTCCAGCTTGCTCGTCCCTCCCAGTCTAACAGAACAGAGAGGCATCAGCATTTCTGCTCAATTTCTGCCGAGTCAAGTCCAAGTCACTGCTCAAGCATTTCTGCATAGCATTGGCATATTTGAGCTCTGGGATGTTTACGCTAGGCTAATTATGCCCTCCTTTGTTCCTCGTGCGTCATGCCCTGCTCCGTGGTTTTCTCCCTCAACTAATTAGACGATGAATCGAGAATGTTCCTTTTAGCTTTCTATCATTATTACGGTTTACGGTTGAGAGATAAGAAAAGTTGTTAGCTATGTTCCTGCTCAGCGGTGCGTTCTAAAGAGCATAAAACGGTGTAATTGGGGACTTTATCAAATCTTATGATTATGGTTTTCTTTAGTTCAGGTTTCTTTCTTCGTTTCGAAATTCGAAATGACGGAAAAGTCATAATTAATATTATTGAAGTGTACTTCTGGATGTTGCAAAAACTTACATATATACAGTTGAGCTTATTTCTAACGAATTTTATTTTCGAATGGAATTAAACTTTACAAAATAACAATTCTTTGAATTGCGGTTTTCGACTTAAGTCGACTTGCTTAGATTATTTTGTCGATGCACTAGTACGAAACAAACCAAAATTGTTGTATTTTTAGACGCATGTCAAATTGTCAATTCTATTACCACGCACCACTTACTTTTCTGCAAAATATAATTATATAGTAAATTGTAAACCGTTTTTAACATTAACTTGAGAGCTAGGCGTATAATCAAGTCAAATTTCTGAATTGGTAAAAATAATGTCCAATTCGCAAAAATCATGTCTGATTGGCAATGGCGGTGTTTCGATAAGCTTCTTTGACCAATTTTCAGTGTTTTCTACCTTTTTAATTTCGAAAAATATTGTCAAAATGATTTTCGCCAATAAAAGATGCTTGCCAAAATTGAAAGTGTAAGACAATTTGCATTAAGAATTTTCACAGATATTTGAAATCGTGGATGACAATTTGCATTGTGTTATACTTTTCTTATGGGAGACAACTTGTTTTATTGTTAATTAGGTTAGGTTCTGCTTAAACGTGCGATATAATGTGACAGGTAGTCTGCCATAAGATATTCTGTACACAAAATGCCGCTTGCCGATGATTCATAAATCGCACCATGTACATGTACATCAGCAAATACGCATAATTCGTTAGAAAAATAAACAACCGGATGACGGATATGTTGAAAGATGATAGGACCGATCAGATCATGCATAAGTGTCACAGCTTGAAATGCTGATTTGTTGTACCAAATCAGCTCATTTCTGAAGAAATTGGATGACTGACTGTACCATAAATGTCATATCCGTCCCAGTAGCTAATTAATTACCTATGTACTTATGTAATTGGCTATTGAACGCTGAGCGCTGTGGAATCTCAGCTTCTGCTATGCAATATTGCATATCGCATGGAAATGTGGCCGCATTCTGAGGATAGGAACGCGTAAGGTCAGCATGAGGTCATTTCAACATCCGCACCCGCACAAACCTTATATTCATATCATACTTTATCAACAGTTGACTATAAATTTTAATCTACGCGTCATGTGTTTCAAATCTTGTCGGTCGCCTGTTTCAGTAATGCATACCTATACCCTTATACCATTAATCAACTTGGGGTTTGAGGTTAAGATTCGAACTTTTTTCTGCTCCAATGCCCTAAAATATACGGACCATGATTTTACTTAAATAAGTTACTGACTATTCAGATTCTGTTAGAATTTTCAGAATGAGGTTAATTAAATTATCACTTTCAAATTGTACTAGATTTCTATTGTCTCTTCCTTTCTTTTACCTTAAAACGCCATTCAATTCTCAAATTGCATGTCAGTGGTTCTTAAGTTGGATTAATAACTTGGAGATGTAAAAAAAATTCCCAGATGTTGTAAAGTACCTAATAAATTTTTAATGCATTAAACATGTAAAGTATTGACGGAAAATCGGGGTCAGTCAGAGGTCAAATAAAGTGTACCATGGAAAACCGAGACACCCAGGTCAACCCACCAACATGGCAAACAAAGATAAAAATTAATGGTACTGTAACGAGATTAGAGCTTTTTAAACAAATAGGGATAATTTAAATAGGTAAACTCATAAATTAAATATTCGGCATTCAGTCACCCGTTCTGGTGTCGGACTATTCGGTGATTCGTCCTAGGTTTTCTCTGCTAAATCTTCAGTGGTTGAATAATTTAAGCCTTTTCATTCTGCATTTTGCATCTATGTCCCAAAATGGGTATGAATTTAATGGAAGAACATTAGAACCTAAAAGCCTTATCTTGCAATATTAACACATGGGTTGGGTTCTACGTCTCTGCTAAATCTTCAGTGGTTGATTAATTTAAGCCATTTTATTCTGCATCTTGCATCTACATCCAAAAATGGATAGGCATTTAATAGAAGATTAGAACCTAAAAGTTCAATCTTGCTAGATCAACAGATGGGTTGGGTTTTACGTGTTAAATTGAGCTTCGTCGATTACGATATTGCACGATATGTGATATCTGCCACTAAACAGCGTAAGATTGTCAATTAGAGAGCACATACAACACACACAGTGAATGGAATTGATTCTCTATGCCTCAATCCTTATCGTGTGGTAGTCTTAACTTACTAAAATGCAGATATCAGCGGGTTTACTCATGTATACGATACGAGCATTGTACATTGATTTATTTTCTTCAAAATGACATACGAAACGAGACATGACCATATAACAGACCCAACTTGGGAATTTTCCTTAGTCTTCAATCAGAATTTGGATCGAACAGTTCAGTTCAGTAATTTTCCCTGTTTAATAATTTGTATTACGTCGTACTGCTGTGCTGAGAGCATTAGAATTCTGAGTATAATTTGCCTTCATTCGAACAAAAGGCGTAAGGCATCTTCAATTTGGGTGTTGAGTTTCGAATAGTTACAATTATGCCTATTGAAATTAACTCGACGTCCGATCATAATATTGAAAGCAATGGAGAAAGTATTGCAAATTCTTCAGGCACAAGCACCACATCAAACCGTTCCAATTCCGAGTGTTCAGGCTCGGATGAAGATTTAAATATTGAGGAACAGCTACGCCAAGAAAATGCAGAGAAAGGACGGTCTACTAGGTAAAACACATTTTAAAAAAATATGAGTTTTAGCTTTCCCAGTTTAGATTTGTTTTCAAAGTTTACATAAAAATAAGCCGATCATTTTTTCATTTGAGTTGAAAAATAATGGTTTTAGCTGACGTAAGTTGACACAGAACCCGACTTTCTCGTGATTTGGCCATGCAAAAACCAATATATCGTGGAAAATTTAAAATTATTTTTTGAAAAAACAAAAAAAGGTTTTTGGATCATGCAGTTCCGCTCTTGAAGCGAAATTTTTGAAATATTTATATTGTATTTTTCAGTTTTTCGGATGGGACGGTTCGCCTGCGTAATCCGCATATTGAACTCATGGACCAGGATATTCTGTACCATTTGGCTCTCGGCTCGGAGAGCCATGACCTCGTGGAAATGTTTTCGGATGTCCAGGTAAGCTCGGAATTAAAGATCATCGAGTACTCATTGATGACTTATAAATTTTAGTCAACCTATTTTACTACAACCCGTCCTTACTTGTTTGAACCCTGTTTTTAACTTTTTTCACCCTTATTTTGAATAAACAGAATTATAAACAATGATTTGCACAATTTAGTCAAAAATCGCTTAATTTCTACTGAAATTAAAAGGTTCAGCTCAATTTTTTGCAACTAAATTACGTAGAAAGTTTGTAGTACGGCCTCCACCAATGGAACTGTGCTACTGCTGTCACAGCAGTGTTATGTCTCTACTTTAGAAATATCCTGACTGGAAGGAAACTTTATATCATACGGGCTTTAGGGAATTCCGAGCCGCTGAGACCTAAAACACAGTTAGACGTCAGAGTAGCAAAACTCAATGAGTATCGTAAAATTTTCCAAAAAATAATGACCAAATTGGCCGGGAATAAAAGATAAACCTCAATATCGTTTTTCGATAATTCGATATTTTCGCGTTATGTTTTATTTGCATTAATTGAATATTGTCTTTTTGCTAATTAACGGTTAATTTGTAGCATTATTCTCTATTTTTAGCCAATCACCGTAGCATACAGGGTTTATTGCAAAAACTTGTGGAGAAGAATGCTGAAAAAGGAAGGAATAGTTTTCGTCAATTTGAACAACGATAGACAGTGTTCTGCCAAACTTTGCACAGTTTATTTCCTTAAACAGTATAGTACCAATATTTTCAGATTTTGCTAATTTTAACAATGAAAACAGTAGTTTACTAAAATTCGCACAGTGTTTGCTAATTGGAACAACGATAAACAGTACTTTACCACTTAACACCGTGTTTGCTATTTTAAACAGCGATAAACAATAAGTTGACAAACTTCTCAAAGTTTTCGCCAAGTTGAACAACGATAAACAGGATTGTACCAACTTTCTCACAATTCCTGCCAATTTGAACAACAATAAACTGTATTTGATCAAATTTTGCACAGTTTTGCCAATTTGAACAACGATGAAGCAGTTTGCTAAACTTTGCACAGTTTTTGCTAATTCGAACAACTATTTACAGTATTTTGCCCCACTTTGCACAGTATTTGCTATTTTAAACAACGATAAACAGTAATTTGAAAAACTTCTTAAAGTTTGTGCCAATTTGTAGAACGGTAAATAGTGTTTTACTAAAATTCGCGCAGTTTTTGCCAATTCTGAGAACGATTAACAGTAATTTGCTAAACTTTTACACAGTTATTGCCAATTTGAACAAAAGTTTTACAGTTTTTTTTTATTTTGCCAAATTTTGCACAGATTTTGCAAACGAGGTCAATTTCTTAGCAGCCAAAAAAGTCGAATATGCTTGCCGATATGTTTTTTGCCAAGCTGTCAGTAATATCTCATCCATTATCGGTTTATGCGAATAGGAAACGCTTTGAACACATTTACAAAAAGCGATAAGCTAGCATAACGCCATAATGTTATAACGCGGAATTTTTGCCTATTTCCAGTTCGTGTGTATTGGCGGAACCCCCAAACGGATGGAAGAGTTTGCTTACTTCATAATGAAGGAAATTGGTCATAAAATCCCGACGGGCACACAACTTCTAGACATCTCACGCTACTCGTACAGGTACTCCATGTACAAGGTTGGACCGGTTCTTTCCATTTCCGTAAGTGGATCTCCTCAGAACAAAAACGGAAACCATTTATTTTCTTAGAGAAAGAGAAAGGCTAAACTTTCTCCTTATACAATTTATATATTGGTTATAGCACGGAATGGGAGTTCCTTCAGTCTCAATTCTGCTCCATGAAATCATTAAGCTCATGTACCATGCTAGAGTGAAGAATCCAATCTTCTTCCGTATTGGAACTTGTGGCGGAATTGGAATTGAAGGCGGAAACGTCATCATTACAGAGGAAGCTCTCAATGCAGAATTGAAACCTTATTTGGAATTGGTAAGTGAAATAAAAAGAAGTTCTATTCAAAATTAAAATATGTATAGCTGAAAAATTGTTAGCGGTACTTATTTCGATATTTACGCATTTCGACGACGTTCAAACATAGGAGATTTTTTCTATATTATTAGTGAACATTCCACGCTAGCTATAAAGTTAGCCAGCTTCGACACCATTCATCCTGTTTGGCCATATTTTGCCATATTTTTGTTATACCAACATTTTTGAAGTTTTTTTTTTCATTTTTTAAAATAAAAAGTGTAATGCGTAGACATTAGAGACAAATTTTTTGATAGTCAACCGTGAACAATGAACAAATCTCGCATTTTCGCTTCGCACACGTCAAATTTTTATGCGAATGTATAATTTAAGTTTTAATTTTACGGAGTCAGTTCTTTAAAAGCCTACAGCATCAGAAAAGGTGAACACCGAATTAGGTTTCTCAAAGAAATTGAAACAAACGTCTCTAAATCTTGCAATTGCATTAATGGCAGTAAATGTAAAGGATGCGGAAAGATACGACTTACAACCTTAACTATGTCGTTGTTATTAATTAAGTTGTGTTAGAAAATTGAAAAGCATTCGGTATCAACCTTGACCGTTCAATTGCACACTTTTTTTCAAAAAGAAATTCGAAACAGTCCCAGTACCCAGTATACCAAACCAATCTGTACTGTGCCATATTTTCTAACCACGTGTTATAAATAATGCGACAGTACATTCCGCAGAACATTGCAATTTGTCAACATCGACATGACATTGACATATTTTGAATTAATATGGATTTCAGACGGTTCTTGGTAAGAAAGTGCGTCGATCTGCACGATTGGACAACTCCTTGAATCAGGAGCTTCTGAGCCTGGCAGCTGAGCGTGATGAAGCCTACCAAACAGTGTCAGGAAAAACGATGTGCACGGATGACTTTTATGAAGGTCAGTTCCTCAACTACATTTTTCCTTTATCCGAAATAGGAGAGGCTATATAGGCTCCTTGGAATTGTCTGACCTCAGTCGGCCTTTTGATTAAATTCTATTCAATCACATAACACTTTGACTTGGCTCATGGCTGAACAACGTCAGCATTCAGCATCCTTTCATTTGCACGTCCACGCGACACATTTTCTGCACAGTTCGATCTTGGGAGTAATTGGAATTCTGTGTACTTGGTGCATGGACTTGACAGAATCACATTGACATTAGGTACCTACTCTATTTAGTCGAAATGAAGAAATACCATCTGTTTCTGAGCGTAGAGCCTTCTTATCGTCAAGTCTTCTCGATTCTCTATTCTCCTGTAACTTGAGCTCAATTTGTGGGGCGTGATTCGCATTTCGCATTGTGCAATACATAACGTATTACACTTCTCGCACGATAAGGAAGATCACTGGATGAGTTCTATCTAAAAATTGATTTTTGACGTAGTCTCTTATAAAATGGGATTACTACGCAGGGCAGTAGCAATTAGATACGCAAGGTACGTATCTATGCAGAAACTAAATTGCAAGAAAGGCGAAATATTCGGACACAAACGAAAGCCGAAATATTCGAACATGAAGTACTAAATTCTCGGCACATCACATCGCTACTTTATGGGGAATAATGCGCATCAATACATACGAGGGACATTTCATTAATTAGTGGCCCTGTTTTAAAAACTGAAACAACAGACAAATATGAATGAATTAGACATAAATCCACAAATTACATACATTAATCGGTACATTTCAGCAAGAAATTGAGTAAAAATACCCATATAAACAGTTTTTAGTAAAAATTTTGGCGAAAAAAAATGTTTATCGCGTTTTCAGAAAAAAAGATTTTACATTTTTCCTCAAAAATATTTCTCTCACTTTTGTTTTGTAGTAGAACTGTTATGTGCTCTTCCGAGAAGGCAACACAATTCTTAGAAAATGCTTCAAATCAATTGAAGTCTAAGCTGTTGCTGTTTTTTAAGTTTATTTTTTGTAAATGACAGGAAAAAATCGTTTTTAATTTATTTGCAAAATGAATTAGTTGCTTGGTGGAATCTTGTGAAACTTACGAGAAACACTGAGAGTCTATTCCATACGCCATACCTGCTCAAGTCTAGAATTTTTTTTTTTTTTAATATGCACAGGTAAAGATTTTGGAATTTTAGCAAATTTTATCAAAAATACGAGATTTTCGACTAGAATTGTAGTAAAACCTGTCTAAAATCGATATTTTGGTCCAGTTTTTGAAATGTAATTTCGTCATCGCTTTACCTGAGCTGAAAGTTTTAGCCCAGTTCTTTCAGGTTTGTCTGTTTTACAGCTTTTTAAACAGCGCTTCGAGTTAATGGAATGACCCTCGAAATACCCCTCATACTTGTAAAGAAGCCAGAAAGCTGCGTAACTGATTATAATGTAGTTTATTATTTTATTACTTATTCGAACAATTTAAATATTCGGCTAGGTACATCATAAAATAATACACCCAGTGCTACCAATTCTAAATAACTGCAATGTCCCACTTTGCTATCAATTTTGACCAAATACCTTTGAATTTGGCTCATAGGTCAAGGAAGATTGGACGGTGCGTTCTGTGAGTACACGGAGAAAGAGAAGCTGGGTTACATTCATCATCTTCACAGAAATAATGTCACGAACATTGAAATGGAGTCACTGGCATTTGCTGCTTTGACCCATCATGCTGGAATTCCTTCTGCTGTGGTCTGCGTCTCGCTTCTGGACCGACTCAAAGGGGATCAGGTATTTATTGTCACCATCAAACGATAACAATTGACGTCAAGCTTGACTTTCAACCCGCTCTGGACTAATTCTGTGTAACTGATTTAATATAATGTACCTACAGGTTTTAGCTCCAAAAGAAGTCTTAAATGAATGGCAACTACGTCCTCAAAAACTCGTGGCTCGTTTCATAAAGAAGCGTCTTGGAATGCATCGTAAGAGCCCTGTGACCACTAGTCTGGACACGTTGAGTACTTTGGCATGTCCTCATTCCGCCACGCTCCGTGTCAAAAGTCCACGTCGAATGAATATGGTTCAGCAAGAGTCGGAGAGCTACGATTAATCTAGTGAAAAGGTCTCAAACGGACAGTAATTATTACAGAAATTCAACAAATAATACGGGGTTATTTTCTTACTATTAGCATTTAGTTTATCTTTTCATATCTAAAAAGTATTTAGTTCCAAATTATGTAGAATTGATTGTGCACAATTGTGTCAAATCGTATATATTTGATTATGCATGAATTGTGTAGAATGTTGCACTTTAGACGCCTATTTTGTAAATTATCCCGTATTATGTGTCAATGAACAATGTGTTCAATTAATTAGCCAAGAAGTGTTACAATTATTTTGAGGAAATGAATGAATCTTCAACGCATTAACCCCTACAAATGTACCTCCAGCGGAACGAGAACAATACAAAAGAGGCACTGAACCTTTGTGGTCATCGTAGTTATGCTAAATACCGACGCGTAGTAAACCAAGCCTAAAATACGTAATAATGTATTATGTATTGCAGTTAGATATGCATTAAACGTACTAAGCACCTAATACCAGTACTAGAATATTTCCTATTCTAAATGTTGTGATTGTGATTTGCGATGCGAATACTGTATAACTAATGTTTCTTGTCTCGGCCGAAGAAATCTATAAGAACGACGCATCATATTGTCCTTCGCAAAATAATTTATGACGTATTATTAGATTATCCGCAATTCGGAGATCCTTTAGCTCTTTTTGTCTATCTCGAATTGTGAAGTGCAGCTCCAGTATCCACATCCAGCGACTATTAAGCTCAACATTAAAAACGCGACACTGAGAATTGCTCAACCAGCAAGAACGTCACAGATTCATGTGCAAAGCAATCCCTTTCGGAGAACTAATGCTAATTTGATAAAAATGAGAATTTAAGCATCTGAACTGAATCGATTTGGTGTCGTTTTTTTCGCGTTGCGCTTCAGGCTGATACGTTGATTCATACAGTTAAGAGCGACACTGTAATGTAACTGCGAAACATAGAAAATGAAATGTCTACGATATACTACTGTGAATGTGTCAAACTGAAGGATATTCTATTATTCATTTGTTCTTATTCATTGTTCCTGTCTCCTTCCTGTAGAGCTAGTACATACTAAATATTGATTTGTTGAAAGCGACGAACAATAAAACTAATTGTAAACGTTGTAAACGAAAATAATAAAAATGATCCCACCAGCGCATCGAAACATAATTTATTTTGCTCTGTTGTCCTAATCAAATCCTGAAACTGTTTTCAGCTTCTTGCAGAATGATGCATTGAATCTTTGAAAATTGAATAGAGAATAATGGTTGCAGTAATTAACATGGACGACATGGTATAGTTTACACGGTTTACACTATATATACATACATGGTATACACCCATCGTATTGTATAAGAATATCCGAAGTATTTAAGTTGGTTATCGACTCGTCGGGTTAGGTTGTGTGACGTCTAGTCTGAAAGACCACCGAGTTTTTAGTTTGATTGGATTGGGTTATTTTCTGCCCAAACGTTCGAGAATCACTAATTTCAGCCAGTGTATACCACACCGTGGGTGTATACTGTGAAGTTCTGCTAGCTAGGGTGTATACCATGCAGTCCATGTTTCTTTTCTTGCCTCCTCCCCCTCAAACATTTTTTTGCTGTTGCACTTGTACAGCGGGAATTATTGAGTTTCTCCGAAACTGAGCAAAGCGAAAAAAAAAATTCATAGTCGTTAGTCGTTCTTCGTCTTCGTCGTTCGTCGTCCATCGTCGAGCTGAGCTGTCGTCGTGAGTTCAGTCTCAGTGCATGTTCAGTGTTCAGTAGTAATTCAGTACCGTCAACCGTAGTCGTGGGTGCGTGCGGTACGTCTAACAACGTCTTCTGAACTGGGCAATTCACAATAATTGGTATTCAGTCAACCATCAAACACCAATAATTCAGACCCAGACTAATACATGCGATGTTCCTATCCCGAGACAAGATCAACGGCGTGGGCGTTGGTTCGTGTCCTGTGTCCTGTGGTGAGTTAACAACGAACTGTTGACAGCTGACTGCGGAGTGCGGGTGCGGAGGATTGCTGACTGAAGAGAAGTTGACCAGAACCTTGGATTGGAATTGGAGGTAGCTATTCAGTTGTCAGTTGTCATTCAGTCGTATAACATATAAGCTTGTTTTGTGTACAAGTTACGTTTGTTATTAAATATTACTGATTTGATCATTGAAATCATAGCCAACTAGCAACTAGTAAATTACATGCCGTGTTTTACCACTTACCACCTACTTACTACTAGTTGGCTATGTTGAAATATACCAGTTGCCAGCTCACGGTCGCAAAATCATGTAATATCACAGATCAGTAACCAAGTAAAACGCAATTTGCAGAACATGACGCATATCGTGCCGTCTAACTCTTACATGAATACTATTGTTTTGTATGTAGATTCTTCTATACGTAGGAGAAACTGCTGACTTTCACTCAATCAATCAATAGACCTATGTTAGATAAACGAAATACGGTAGTCGAGAGACCGACTTGACCAAAGTAGCTCGGAATTTGTGGGTGCTTACCATGTTTTTTAAGACCGTTTTCCATGCAATCAGTACCATTTTGACTGCTCAAGCTCCAATTCTTTACATAGAATTGAAAATTGTCTAATGTTCGTCGGTGCTTGTAGGTAAACGGCATCAGAAGAATGGAGACCACCACTGAACATCATCGGCGCTATCCAAAACTTGGAACCTTTTGCGTATTGCTTCTCGTGATTATAAAGTGTTGGGACATTAAAGAAACAAAAGCTCAATCCGAAACGCCTTGGAATGCAATCAATAGTAATCGGTTTTGTTGTGAAAGAGCTCTGCCTAATCCGATGCCTCAACCTCCTACTCCGTGGCCTCAACCTCCATCTGTAGCCGATTCTACGCCGGACAAGTACACTCGTGATATAGACACCCCAATTGCTGGTGACGCCGGATTAAGAACAACATATACACAAAATGTCTTCCATAGTTATCGAATCCCGCAGTGTCAAAAGCTCACGCTATGTGCCTCCTTCCCACCGAGCACCATTTACACCGGAGACTGCATAGGCAATGATGCGGCTTGGAAAACAATTACTGTTCCACTGCCAGATACACAGGAAGAGAAATGTCGACTTTACAACGAGCTACGTACCAATGTTCCGGAAATTCTACCTCGGCGAAGGTTGAAAAATCTTAATGCGGAAACCGGTTAGTCGCTGATAATGAATCAGACAGCAATAGTTCGATAGTTTCGAACAGCGCAAACCTCGTTCATGCCCTTTTTTCCGCAGATTGTGTGTTCCGTGTTCACTACGCCCTTACGGATGAATTGGTTCAAGGATTCAAAGTTTTTACCACTTTCTTTACTGAGAAAACTCAAGTGAACGTCAAAGAAGACCTTGCGGAGCCAAAAACCAGCAATTTCTTCACGGAAACTAAAATTGGAGACGCGACAAACATTTTCGGATTTCCGTATTTTCTCGTCATTCGGGTATGTCGCCACAACATTCATCCAACTCTTTGAATTTTATATATGACATCTCGTTTGACTATTATACGGTTAATTAAGCGTAACTTGATGATTGATGACAGGCGGAATGTGAGAACGGCGGGTTCTACGGGGATGAAGTGTACAACTTTCCAATTAATGGAAATAGTTTGAGTACATCGATAGCCATCAACTACAAGGCTTACACATCTCGACAAGAGTATCAGAGTAGCTTGAGAATCTTGCTCGAAGCTGTTTTCGTCAATTTAAGTCAAGGTGGTGAAGAAGATGATAATGACTTGGTTCCGAATCCTTGTGAGTATTGTATACTACGAACACGAACTATTGCTACAGTTAAAAGTCAAGAAGACTAGTTGCTAATAAGCTCCCTGGCATACGAGGGTTGTTTTGAAAGTTCTTGCGGATTTTGGAAAAGCGGTTGAAGGGATAAAAGTGAATGAACTGGGTTGAAACGTTGAAACTTTCCACACATTTAAAGCAATACCAGCAGCAGTTCTATTACAGCAAAATATTGGATAAAAATATCCATATAGACCGTTTTTACTTCGATTTTAGTCGTAAATTTTTCTTCTTCATTTTTTAAAGCCAAATTTCTTTACTTTTTCACAGAAAATGTTTGTTTCTCTCTCATTTTTGTTTTGCATTACAGTAGTCGTTGATAGGCTTTCGCCAAGACCATACAATTCCTTGAATGTACTTAAATTTTTATGAATTGAAGTCCAGCTATTTCTGTTTCACAGGTTTTTTCAAATATGGCAGAAAAAAATCGTTTTGGGTAATTTACAAAATAAATTACTACGTCCGTCCGTGCTACTCATGCTTGTGGAAATCTCTTGAGTTTGTTCCTAAAATCACGGTAGTCCTATATCTGAAACTTTTTGACGAAAAACATGCAGAGGCAAGTTTTATGAACAAGCGCCATGTTCGACTAAATTGAAATAAAAACTGTATTTCCCAATATTTTAACAAATATTGATTCAATGAAAAATGGCTATTGCTTTACCTGTGGTGAAAGTTTCAGCCAAATCCATTCGTTACTGTCTGCAGTTGTTTTCAAAATCGGCAAACACTTTTGAAACAACCCTCGTATATTCTAATTCGTTAAAACTGATGATTTACTGTGGAATATATAGATACACCCCGCATGAGGGATCCAGACAAAGGAGTCGAGCTCTGTCACATGCATGTGTGCTTCCCAGCATTTCTTATTCCACTCCCTCTTCTAAAAGTCCCAATATTCGAAATTCAGATTCGTGAACACAGAGCCATTGCCAAAATCCAGTAAGCAAAGCATTAAACCTGAAATCCACTTCTTAAGATACCTTACTACTTGAATATACACTTTATTTACTCCAGGAAACTGATCTACGGTAACCCATATCATAAACGAGAGGCAGGCGGGCTTCCTCCGTTGGAGATTGCTGAAGTTTTTCCCAGATACAACCTTGCGAATGAGCCAAAAGAAAGGAAGTTTGTGGAAACGACATTTGTTTCCCCTCGGGACTTCTTTCCAGTTAACCGCTATGGGGACTACGATACGGATTTGGAATTATATCAAGAAATCCCTCAATATGCTGTCTGCATTGTACCGGAACAATACCGACTTCAAGGTGAAGATAGTATTCCTCCAACTTTTCAGATGTTTCACAAGGAAGAGAAGCGAATGCAAGCTATGCTCGAGATGGACGAAATACGAAGTCATTTACCGTTAACTCAGGACGACTTCATGCAGCCACAATTCACGTATGTATTCCATATTATTGGATTAAGTTTCAAGTGTTTTGCGCTTGAGAAACGACGTCGCAGCCGGCGCAGCCGCTCCAGGACGGGTTGCGGCGTAAGCTGCCACGCGCTCAATTTTTTTTTAATATTAGAAAGAATACATAAATAAGCTAGAAATAAGACTGAAGTGAGTCAGAAATAGTTGCAATCCTTAGAAATGCAGAAATATGCTAGATACGACACAAGCTAGAGAGAGTCAATTTCAAACACAAGCTATTTGGAAACAAGCTAGAAATTCAGTCAATTTCAAAACAAGCTAATAACAAGCTAGAAATTCAGTCAATTTCAAAAACAACCTAGAAATAAGCTAGAAATTCAAAAAAGCTAGAAACAAGCTAGAAATTCAGTCAAATTCAAGCAAAGGCTAGAAACAAGATTGAAGTTCAGTCAATTTCAAAACAATCTAGAAAAAGGGTAGCAATTCGCGCAATTTCAAACACAAGCTAGATATTTAGTCAATTACCAAGACAAGCTAGAAAAAAATTCGAAATTCAGTCAGTTACAAGCTAAAACAAGGTAGACATTCAATCAATTACCAATGCAAGCTACAAAAGCGCCAGAAATGTAAATATCCAAAAAAAGTCCTCTGAAAACAAAATGATGCTTGAAAGAATTATATGAAATTCCAGTCAATTAATGCATCAAACTAGAAACAACCTAAGATACAGTAGAACAATACACAGACAATTAGAAGAAGCTATAAATAATAGACCTGAATAGGTTACAGCGTCGAAGAAAATATTTTGGTCCGATGACGATTGACCGAATACCATTGACCGTCAGAAAATTGCCCGACACGATTTTTGCCCGACGTCATAATAGACCGAATGGGGTACTTACTTTACACTGTCTATTTATTAAAATCATTACTTAAATCAATTCATGAAAGAAAACTTGACGAACTTAGATTCACCGTACATCAGCAAGCATTACGTCGACAAATGAGGATAAGCAAGGATATGCTTATTACGTTCACTCAACACGGACTCCATGTTACTACTGACTGCTCTGTGATCATAATTTTTCCTTCATTGTGTGTTACTTATGTCCTTGTACTGCTTAACTAACTACTGATACGCAAATTAGGCGTAAGAAAGAGATAGCCGATTGTAAGGAACACACATCGTAAAAAATAGATAACATATTGTAAGGAACACACATCGTACCTGCATTGAACTACAGCTTTGGATTTTTCTAGTTCAGGTTTTTTCTTTACTTCATTTTCATAAAATCTATTTTACGTATGTACGAGCTTTCGGTCTAATATGACGTCGGGCAAAAATCGTGTCGGGCAATTTTCGTGTCGGGCAATTTTCTGCGGCGGTCAATTACGTTGTCGGTCAATGGTATTCGGGCAATCGTCCACGGACGAAAATTTTTGGGATGGGAGGAATTGTTTGAAATCCGCGCAAGCTTGATTCGTTGAAAACTTTATCTCATCTTCGATATCGAATTCTCAGAAATCGCAGACCGTATGGATCTCAACCATTGATTCGCATCGTTCGGACAAAGTCCTTACTTCAAAATACTCTTAACCTAACCAAACCTAAATGACAAATAGTTGTTTCGTTATGTCCTAGCCTAACCTATCTTAAATGACCATTACTTGTTTCGGTTAGGCCTAGCCTTCACCCAACCTAACCTAAATGACAATCACTTGTTTCGTTTAGCCCTATCCTAACCTAGATCACGATTGCTTTAGTTTAAGCCTAACCTAAGAACCTAAGTGAAAATTACTTGTTTCGTTTAGGCCTAACGTAACCTAACCTAGCCTAAATGACAATCGCTTTCCTTCGGCCTAACCTAACCTAAAGGACAATTGCGTGTTTCGTTTAGGCCTAACCTAACCTAAAAGGACATTACTTGTTTCGTTTAGGCCTATCCTAAGCTAGAAAACAATTGCTTTCGTTTAATCCTAACCTAACCTAAATCACAATTACTTTCGTTTAAGCCTAACCTAGCTTAAATCACAATTGCTTTCGTTTATAAGCCTAACCTAACCTAAGTGAAAATTACTTAGTTCGTTTAGGCCTAACCTAAATAACAATTATTGCTTTCGTTAAGCATAACCTAAACTAAATGGCAATTACTTGTTTTGTTAAGGCCCAATCTAACCTAACTTAATCCAACCGTTCGGATTCGGACGTTTCTGAATTGGTGCTGCGTTTGGCTCTCTTGTCGTGCTTCGAAGTTCTTGTTCTTTGTTTTTAACGCAGCTATGGCACAGCCCCGACAGTTGTCATCGCAGGATTCTTCCGACCTGATCTAGTCCTATTTGGGAATCCTGATATGAGTGAGATCGAATTAATCAAATGGGCATACAATCAGGTTCGTTGGCTGTCGCGTTTACTTCAGATTGCTTCAATTTGAAATACACTATGTTGTTCTGTTGTTGATTCAAGGAATACGACACCTCCGCAGCTGGACAACCGGAACGTAAGCGAATATTTTTCACTCGTGAGGCAGATACTGGGCCTGTGAAGACTGACGCCATACCTGATTGCCTCTCCGAAAAGCCCGTATTGAGGAACCCGTTTGAAAAGCCGCCGCCAATACTGCCACCTCCAGTAACTCCACTTCCGCCTGGAGATTTTCGGCCTCGCCCTGTACCGGATGCATTTCGTCTTGCTCCAATATACCGTAAACCGATATATTCTCACAATAATGATGGCTTGGACACTTGCTATGGACGGCGACAGGTATTCCTCCTCGAAAATAATATGGCGTTCAAGGGTTCGGCTGGCTTAAATCAATATCAGGTTTTTTGTATTTCTAGCTGAAATACATATTTCTTAGTGCGAAAAGCCTTCCTGAAAAAACCACAAAAAAACTTTTTTCTTCTTTTTTGTTTGATTTTTACTTTTTTGATTTTTACCGGTTAAAATCCCGTATTTACATAAAGCGAGTATAATACGTTATAAAAGAATGAAACCAGCTCACAAACTCACAACAGCGGTTGGAGTGGAATAAGCAAGTTGTGTTATTTCGACGTTTCAAAAAATTCTAAATTCTAAGACTCTTTTTCCTTTATAATTTTTTTCAAAAATGTTTCAATTTTTTTTTTGAAAAATTCGTTTTTTAGGCAATAAGGAAGTCAAAAAAGCACAACTTGTGTTTAACCTTACAAAGTTTTTTTAAAAGAAATATTTAAGTTGTTCTGGGGAAAAACAAGTTGTGCTATTTTAACTTTCAGAACATTCTAAGACCTATTTTACTTTATAAAAAAATCGAATTTTTCAAAAAAACAAATCAACATTTGAAATTTTTTGGGAAAAATTATAGAGGCAAAAAATTCTTAGAATGTTGTGAGACGTCGAAATAACACAACTTATTTTTCCCAAAAACTCGAAAACGAAAAATTAAAATCAGTGCTGTGCTGTTGATTCAAGGCATAGTTCTTCTCTCATAATTGCAAACAAAATAAAAATAAAATAAAAAACTGATTTAAACCAAAAGAATCCGCTTTTTTAAACAGTTTTTCCGAACCCTCATTGGTCATTCAATTGAGAAATTGTTCGTAATTTTTTTGGTACTTTCAGTATTTTCCCATGGACTACACACTGCCGGACACTCATGCAATTTTTGATGTCATTGCCTTGGAAGACAGACTTCTACTGAAAACTGCGGTATTACACGATTTGATCTAGAGTAGAAGCTGCGTAACATTGATAATGACCCACTATGCTATGTTTCTTCCCGTAGGGTGGGCTCGTGTCGCTCTATGGAAATGATGCGGTCAGTATTAGTTATTCATTACTTCAAACTATGGATTATTCTCAATGGATTAATTGGTCCAATTTTACCAACTTTAGGTAACAATTTCCAAAGATATCGTGTTCAATGCTAAGAGTAATGAGACACTACGGCGTTGTTTTAAATTCGTTCGAGTTGGAAGGAAGGCCTTGATGGAGTTTGATCCTATTTTGGCTGTTACGTATACATACACAGAACAATCAACACAAACTTTTCGAGATCAGGAAGTTTGGTTTGGGAAAATGATTAAAGCGGGTAAAGTGGTTTTAGTAGCTTCTGTTGTGGCAAATGCTGGAAGTATTTTACGATCCATTTTTATAACATAACAGGAGAGCCGATCATATGGACCGAGATCGGAGCAACCGAATATGATGACAGCAAACTCAGTAGTCCACTTCATGTTAGCCCAGGTAAAATATATGAAAAGCTGAAACGCCAACGTTTGTAAACTTATTCAATATTAAACATTCAAAAGATTCATGCTACTTACGTCTCACGTCTGATTTGTTTTAGCAATTTCCAACACTGCGACAACCACTGACATTCCAGAAGCTTTGAAAATATGCCAGTTCGTATTTCAGAAGCGTGTACTTCCCATATTTGAAGCAGGAGCTTTGCAAAATATCGTGGAATTCCAGCATCGGAACAGAAATGGTGAATATTTCTATCATAAACATAAACTACAAGTACAAGTATGAATTCCGTACTATTGGTCATGGAGTTCAAAAGTGAATCAATCCTCAAACATATATACGAGGGTTGTTTCAATAATTATGTCCTATTTTTGAAAAGCTGTAAAAGAAAAAAACAAACAACCAAAAATGAATGGATTTGGCTGAAACTTTCACCACATTTAAAGTGATACTTTAGCTACATTATTGCAGCAAAAGAAATTAGTTTAAAGTAACCGCATGCACAGTTTTTAGGACTGTTTTGGTCGAAATTTTTCTCCACAGTTTTTCAGACCTATTTATTTTTACATTAAATTTTTCTGCATTAACGTAGTCGTTGATGGACTACGGTCAAGACATACAATTCAAAGAATATACTTCATGAGTTTAATAAGTTCAGAGATTTCTGTTTTACAGGTTTTTAAGAATGACAAAAAAAAATTGCTTTTGGATAATAAACAAATTACCATGTCGTCCGTCCTGCTTGGTAAAATCGCTTGAAACTTTTTCCAGAAACATGACAGTCGATATCTGCTCAAGTGTGTAAAAAAATTAACGAAAAGTATACAGGGGCAAACATTTTGATGAATTTTTTTTATGAAAAATGCCATGTTAAACGAAACTTGCAAAAAGACTTTAAGTACGGATATTTTACCCGAATTCTTTGCAGCAATGTAGCTTATTTACTACTTTGGCGTTGGTGAGGTTTCAGCCCAATCCATTCATTTTTGTCTGTTTTACAGCTTTTCTAAAATATGACAAAAGCGATGAACCAACCCTCGTACATCTTCCTTCGACGAATAATTTGCAGCAGATATATAATTTCGGTTTTGCTACTTCTCTTTCCAGAGTTTAAGTGCAAAATTTTGGACGGGAGCCCAGTTCCAACGAGGTATGCTCTTATTTCTAAATCTTGCCTAATCAACGTTCATTTTCGGTGCATGCTACGACTTGACCCAATTACTGATTAGCTGAATATCTGTTTTTCAAAGAGAAACATTGCCATTACATTAAAACGATTGACTCTTTTAATTAGGCCTAATTCAATTCAACTACTCGTGGAAATGAGTTTTAAATTCTACAAACTGCCGGCTTGCAGAGACACCACTACACCACCACCACCTGAATGCACTCCTTTCAAAGTTCAATCTTGTGCTCGGTATTTGTATTGTGCGAACTTGCTAAAGAAATTGGAGCGAACAGCCCGTCCTACACCTGATCCTCGTGTAACTGCCTTCCTTAATCTTGTTGGAAGGCCAAGGTAATAGCAATAGCTACCATAATAATCATTGCTCGGAAATTCGTGTGAAAACATCTGATTGTTCTTGATTATATGTGTCATGAAACTTCGGACCTGTGCGAGTCGAGTGGTCGAGTCAGGACTATTGGGTTCGGATAACATTTTTTCGCATTTTTATTGGGTTAGCACATTTAAAAACATTGTTTTAAAAAAGGTCGCACTTTAGCACATTTTTGTGGTTGTTTTAGCGTTTTTTTTTTATGTTTAAAAGCACTTTTCTTGCTAAAACCATTCTTTTCCATATTTTTTAGCACATTTTGTGGTTTTAAGCACATTTTGTGTAAACAGCTTGCGGGTTTTTAGCACCCGCATTTCGGTGCTTTGCCAGAGCACATTTGAAAAATATTTTTTGGGTAATTTAGCACTGTAGTGCACTTTTGTTGTTTTCAGCGCATTTTTGTGTTCACTTATTGTTCACTCAGCTTATCATATCACATTTTTTGTTTTTATTACATTCTATCACATTTTATCACATTTTTGTTTTCAAAATTTATGTGCTCTGCCAAAGCACATCTTTTTTTGGATAATTCAGGCCTTAGTGCATTGTTGAGATTTTTTTGGGTCTAATTTTGTTTTTGTTTTAGCACATTTTTGTGCTTTATCACATTTTGTTTTGCTTTTAAGCGCATTTTTTGCCTTTTGTTCAGCACATTTTGTGTATACTTTTCGCAGTCTTTTAGCATACGCGTTTCCATGCTCTGCCATAGCACGTTTAAAAACTTTTTTTGATACCTTAGTTTTTTAGTGCATTTATTTTGTTTTTTAGTGTACTTTTGTTGTTTTAACACATTTTTGTGTTGCTAACACATCTTTTGGTTTTAAGCGGATTCTTACCGTTTTTTTATTACACTTTGTGTACACTTTTCGCAGTTTTTTAGCACACGGATTTCCGTGCGCTGCCAGAGCACATTAAGTAAAATGGGTTACTTAAGCTCATTAGTGCAATTTTGTTGAGTTTAGCACATTTTTGTGTTTTTATCAAATTTTTTGCATTTTTCGCCGATTGTTAAGCACATTTGGTGTATACTTTTCGCAGTTGTTTAGCATACGCATTTCCGTGCTCTTCAAGAGCACATTTAAAAAAAAATGTTGGATGATTTAGAACTTTAGTGCATTTTTGAGATTATTTTTAGTCTATTTTTATTTTTGTTTTAGCATTTTTTTTTTTTAAGCGGATTTTTTGTCGATATTTTAGCTCATTTTTGTGTACACTTTTCGCAGTATTTTCGCATACGCGTTTCCGTGCTCTTCATTTCAAGAGCACATTTAAAAACATTTTTGTATAATTTAGTACCTACCTTAGTGCATTTTTGTTGTTTTTAGCACATTTTTTGTTACTAAGCGGATTTTGTGCCGATTTTTAGCATATTTGGTGTACTTCTTTTATCAGTTTTTAGCACACGTATTGCTGCGCTCTGTTAATAATTAAAAAAGGACCTAATCTTCCTCAATGAAACTTCTGTAAGTGAGCGACTTTAAATACAGGTGCGAGAAGAATTTTCAGTCAATGCTAGATGGGTTGTATGATGGAACAACTAAGGACCTTGACAAAATCGCAATATCACCCAAAACCAAGTACATAGATGCGAATATGAGTGACACGCTTGATTGTGAAACGAATTACCAAACCCTAACAACGGGGACTCCTCCGATGCCGACTCTAAGACCTGAAGGGGATTTTTGTAATTACTTAATATGAAAAATAACTAATTTTGGTATTTTGTGTATCACGCTGTATCATATGTGCTAAGTACTAACTGGCTCCAATGATTTAATACATTTAGGTAACTTCAACATTCAAACGATTACGCTCTACATTATAGGTAAGAGTGTAGTTGGCGTATTGAACTATTGTTGCTTCTTGATTCATGACTGGAACAGTCGTGTTTTTTATCCACTTTCTGAACACTAGGAGACCATTTCTCAATTGCTTGAACGATTTCATATACACGCTCTAAGACAAACCTTCTTATCTAGAGCATTATTTCAACATACACGAGGGTGGTTGTTTCATTGATTTGGATAATTTTTGAAAAGCTGTAAAATCCAAAGAAATGAATGAATTGGGCTGAAACTTGCACCACAGCTTAAGTAATGGCTAAATTAAATAGCAGCAGAAAATTGGGTAGATATCCATTATGGGCAATTTCTATTGCAATTTCAGTTTAACATGGCTTTGTTTTCTACAAAATATTCAAAATTCCAAAATCTGTGCCTCTGCAGTTTTTTCGTCAAGTTCTTCCACACTTGAGCAGATATGGACTGCCATGTTTCTGGTAAAAGTTTCAAGAAATTTTAATAAGTAGGACGGACGAAATAATTTATTTTCCAAATTAGCCAAAATCGATTTTTCAATTAATATTCTTTAAAAACCTATAAAATAAAACAGAAATATCTGGACTTCAACTCATGAAAAATGCAGATTCTAAGAATTGTATTGTCTTGACGGGGGTTCACCAACGATTATTGTAATGCAAAAGAAAAATGTGAAAAAATTGGATACAAGAATTCAAGAATTTCGACTAAAATTGTTATAAAACTGCCCATGTCTATATTTTTACCCGATTTTTAGCTGCAATGTAACCTACGAAATATTTAAAAATTGGTGAAGATTTCAGCCCAATTCGTTTACTTCTTAAGGTTTTAAAGCTTTTCAAAAATTGTCAAAAATTAATAAAACAATCCTCGTATCGTAGCCATGCCTTGTTCAATTTCGAACTGAGAGACAGGCAAGCAGAACATGAATTGAACCCAGTATATAAAATATTGAAATGCATCTATGATCCTTCCACTAACTGCACACTCCCAATTAAATTACAGCTGAACACGCCACTGGAGAAGGCCTTCAAGGTGATAAATCAATTTGTTGAACCGATGGAACCTTCGTACTATATTTCATTTGATGCAACTTCAATTTTTTAAATCAATACTAGCGGATCCTTGGGAGATTATCGGGATTTATCCACAGAGACCTTGTAGAATGCCGCATTTTGAAGCTATACGAACCCCAATCGGGTAAGAAGAATCACCTTAATTTATTCGGCTACTCATGCATATGCTTTGCACACGCTTAAATATTTCTACTTCCTTCAACATTAGATTTGACAAGTCTTATTTCGGCGGTGGCGTTTCATTGACTGGTTTTGCTACTCCGTTGGGATCCATTCCAGGAGCACCAGTTGAATCTTGCTTTGAAGCAGGGAAGAATACATATGAGGCGGACCTGATCTTAGAGAGAATGACCTACACTCGTCAAATCAATTTACATTTATTCTTGTATGGAAACGCACTGTTGCATAGGTTAGAACAAGCCAATAGCCTCTACTTAAAGCATTTTGCCGATTGATGAACTCCAACGTTTTTCATTCTATTCAGTGTGGACGGTGGGAAATCAATGTCTCATCTGCGTGGCTTTCCGAAACGAGAGTTTAATGGGGATTTCGACTACGATATGCTTCAGATCAACAACAGGTATGAAGTTCACAAAAGCTATTGAATCCAAACTTCATTCTGATCACCTCCTCAATTCCAGGCATGTGATCAAATTGATGGCCTTCAATGATCATGGACAGTACGCCTTCTTGACCAGCAAAAGGGAGTTATGGCTTGGGAATACTGGATCTCTTACTCAGTATCGACTTCGTCCATCAAATGGATATAGCATGATGTAATTATTGGTCATACTAAACAATAAACAATATTTTAGTAATTGATCCGAATTTTTATGCAATTTGTGTACAGGTACCTCTCGTTGTACAAGGATCGTCCTACAATTGCTCAAGGCGTTCCTTTTGCACTGATGTACGACTCATATAATGAACTATTCGAAGTGAGTCGCTCTATTTAGTCTAATATTCATTATTTTTGAATTTCGGAACGGTGGTCAAATGAACCAGATTTTGTACTACAGACGAGGGTGGTTTCATAAGTTTTTGCCGTTTTTGGAAAAGCTGTAAAATGGATAAAAGTGAATGAATTGGGTTGAAACTTTTCACCTGAGTTACATTGCAGCACAAAATTGAACAGGAATATCGATATAATTTCAGTCGAGAATTTTTTTCTTCAATTTTTCAGACCAATTTTTGACTTTTTCTCTAATTTTTCTTTTGCATTATAGTAATCCTTGATGGGCTCCGGTCAATACCATGTATTTCTGTTTTACAACTTTTTTAAATGATAGAAAAAAATCGCTTTTGGGTGATTTTCAAAGTAAATCGTCCGTACTACATGGTGAAATAGCTTGAAATTATCAAAAACATGGTGTCTATATCTGCTCAATCCCGGAAATTCACGAAAAATATGCAGACGCTGACATTATAAATTTTTTTATGATAGAACGACATGTTTGAAAGAAATTGTAATAAAGATTGCCTTAATTAACGGATATTTTAACACCATTTACTACTGCAATGAAATATGTTTATTGCTTTATATGCGGTAAAAGTTTCAGTCAAATTCATTCGCTACTCTCTGTTTCACAGATTTTCCAAAATCGGGGGAAAAAAAAGCTTTTGAAACAACCCTCACCCTCGTATTTTCAATTTCAGCTAGTCGTTATTCGTGATTCAGAAAATCATGCTCAAGAAATTGTCAAGCGCCCGATAGACACCCAACTAATCCTACGAAATGAGTACATGGTGAATCAGTTACACACGTATGTGAATGAAGTGATGCTGACCAACATATACATAGTGAGTGAACTGAGCGGTCTACGCAAAGCCATTCAATTTTTCAGAACCTAAAAACAAAATGAGTCCAGAGCTTGATTCCATCTTTATCTACGTCTAGGTGAGACCAGATGCAGCTATGGTGCCGATCGTTCCTGCTCCTACTCCCACTCCCGTGACTTACGTGGAAGATGGACTAACATTTACAGTAAATATTGGATCACCCGGAATAAGTTGTGAACAGTCTTTGGGATGCCTAACTGTCAAGTATCCAATCGAGAAATTAACTTTACACTGTCCATATTCCCAAATGCAAGCTCAACAGAATTATTCCAAGACTATGAACAGACTTCAACAGTTTAATTTTCTCGCACCTATTCAACATCAGAAACTTGGGTTGGACTTCAAACAAGGAAGTCTTTTGGCATATCAAGGTACGAGGGTTGTTTTAGTAATTTTGAGCCATTTTGGAAAATCTGTGAAACAAACATAAATGAACGAATTGGGCTGAAACTTTCACAACATTTAAATCAATACCTAAGTTTTACAGTTATGATTTTGAGTCCATGTACGCGTAACACAAATATGATTACGGATAAATCCTCATGCTAAAAACTCGAGAACAGGACAAGCCGAATTTCGTTCCTTGCAGAGTGTAGCTCACCGTGTGTTTATATTTGGCTAGTTGCCTTCTTTTCACTTCGCAAAATTTTTCAATGTGTTTAGACGTTGCTTTACGTGCACTTTTATGTGACAGGTCTTGCGTAATATGTTTGGCACGAAGCTATACTCTCTCTAGGTTTTTCGAGTGAAAAGAAGGAAACTAGCCAAATATAAACACACGGAGAGCCTCGATCTGCAAGGAACGAAATGCGGCATGTCCTGTTCTCGAGTTTTTAGCAAGAGGATTTAGCCGTAATCATATTTGTGTAATTAATAATTACGCTTACATGGACTCAAAATCACAACTGTAAGTTACATTGCAGCACTAAATTGAATGAAAATATCGCAGCTGTTATTACGATTTTAGTCGAATTTTTTTTGTTTTAGTTTTTTCGGGCCATTTGGTTTTTACTTTTTCTCTTTCAAAATTTTATTTCTCGCTGTTCTTTTGCATTACAATACTAATCGTTGATGGGCTTCCGTCAAAACAATACAATTCTTTGAAGATGCTTAAATCATGGGTTGAGGTCCAGCTACTTCTGTTTAACAGTTTTTTTTAAATGGCAAAGAAAAAATCGCTTTTGAGAAATCAATAATCAATTCTTAGTCCGCCCTACTTGTAAAATCATTTGAAACTTTAACCAAAAAAACATGGTAGTCCATATGTGCTCAAGTATGGAAAAAATTATCAAAAAATATGGAGAGTTGAGGACTTTCGAAATGTTAGACTAAATTTGCAATTATAACCGTCCCTATGGATATTTCCCCCCAATTTTTTGCCGAAATTTAACTTGGTTACTACTTTACCTGTGGTGAAAGTTTGAGTCCAATTCAATCATTTTTGTCGGATTTACAACTTTTCAAAAATGGCTCAATGAAACAAACCTCACACTTGTTCCTAACTCTCTGATCTCCTTTTTGAAATGTGCTACCTTGAATCTTTTTTAATTTTTAGCCGCCACGTTCTCTCTGGTATACAATTCGTTTCTAAAACGTGAGAAGGAAAAACGTGTGGATGA